>JABSTQ010004096.1:0-27204 GCA_013358835.2 Ixodes persulcatus
CTTGGTCCCATGCGCCGCGAGCTTTCGCTCCACGTGCTCCGAGCTGGTGTGCGCTAGCCCACTCGGCCACCGATCCTTTTTTTTCTTTGTTGCATGAAGCAGAGAACACATGTCAAATAATAATAAAAATGCTCTGCAAAGCTTTTGCAGGGCATGTTAAAAAGCTTCCATTTCCAATAGCTCATTGCAAAGGCCTAGACATTCGGGCTTGGGCTCACGGGAAAAAAAAAAAAAAAACACTTTCTATTTGTTTAACAAGGTCAAAGAAATAAAACCGGACTTTGGTATTGGGGTCGGCGTGACGCACTGCCATGTGTGGCTGCCATATGCTGTCGGCCACCGATCCCCCTCTCCTTAGTCTTCCTTTTTTTAAGGTATTGCATTTACATTATGTTTGACTTTCACCAACTAGCCCAACTCTCAATTTTATTACTTTATTCCACTTAGCAGAATTTTACTAGAGGATGGCTATGGTTCTGCTCCTTCCTTCAGTGTGGGCAAAGACCTTTCTGCATGTATTAGGTTAAAATAAACTATAGCGGCGAGAAGGTGCGAATGGGTCTTCCAGCGCCCAGTGGGAACTTTCTTAGGTTTATTTAGAAACGTTGCCGAACAACAAAGTAGGAATGTTTTTTTTTCATTGTTATTATATAGAATGCGATGATCCCCGAGTAGCGGAAGTAACATGTATGCTCGGGTATCCAACTTTATAATTTAAGTAGATGTAGTGAACAAGCGTTGGAGCTAGAAACGTGTGAAACTTTTGACCAATTAGAAATATTAAGACGTTTCTTAGTTCCTTGAATTTCACGTTTTTGGATGTCAGGGACTACTATAAACCGTGTATTATAAAACGGCTGTCTAGCATTTCAATTAAACAAATTATTGTAAAAACCGAAATAAACCGGTTTTTAGGAACCTGTGACCGGTAACCGAAACCGTAAAAATTAAAACCGTAAAAACCCGAAACGAAACCGTTATCAGCAGGAAGCGGTAACCGTAACCGTAACCAAAACGTTATATTTTTCGGTTTGAGTCCCTGGAACAGACAACGTTTGAGACGATATCCCCCTTTTTTTTGTCCCCTTTGCTTTGTTTTTAAATTTCCTTCCCAGTCCATCATGATTCGCAGTACGCACCAGATCGCCTGCACCTTGGCCATTTTTTCGCTCATCTTTCTAATATTTTCGCAGATTCAAGAAGGCTTTACCAGCGCAGAACTGAAAATAAAGGTTGAATCGGCGAACTTGTACCAGAACGAAAGGAAGAACAATCATCCAGAAAGCAGCAGCCAACGAGAAAGCAACTGGAGCGAGAGCGACGACAGTGAATGACTTGGGAGGGCCATATGGTCGGGTGCCTATCTACAACATTTTGCATCTCAAACATTCGACCAAGAATGTTCGGGAGTGAAGTATGGGGAGCCTGACTCGGCAAGGTCATTCTGGCCTCCTTATCTTTTGGTAAGAATAAGCAGAAATATTCTAGATGTACGGAGAAACGTTCGTTCTCGGTCATGCAAATGGCACTATTTGTTTTGAACCTGCGTTTGATACTGGTATTGAGGGTAGTGATAAATGCAGTTTACTTTTAGCTGCGATAATGAAAAATAAAAAAACTGATTTATTGTGACTTTGGTTCTAAACTCATACTAATCTGACTTTTAATGACCGCCGGTTTAACCGGTGAATGTTATTGTCCGTCCTTGTGTTTAACAGGAAAATCATCTCATCCTTTGTTTAACCTGTAAATTGTCTTGATCGTATTTGTGTTTTAAGTTCGTCTCAATATTTTTGTTATGCCGTAATCTTGTTTTTCAAACAATGATACCCTTCCAGCCCCCAACATACAAAATAATGCGTCACGAACTCACCCCCCCCCCCCCCCCCAAATTCGCATTTAGATATGGTAGCAGTGTCATTTATTTTTTCCATATAAGGTGCAGGAACAGTAATATTTAAATGTAGCGTTGACATTTCATGTGGTAGCTAATATAGTAAGATTAACATAAATCAGCTGGTCTAAAAACCATTGCATAACAAAGTTTGAACGCATACCTTTAGGAATGATTGTTCTTAATCACACAAGCGTGCTTGTTTCGTAGAACAGTTTCTACAAAAGGGCGCTGAGCATAGGCTCGCAAGTCTCCGTTCCGACATCGTGTCGAGCTGCCATCTCTAATTTGGTTTCATCAACGCCACCGCCAAAAAAAAGAAAGTTACATGTTTTTTTTTTTAAAGTTTCCTAACCGCATTGCCCCCCCCCCCCCCTCCCCCCGCCTCCCCTTTGAATCTTTCGTGACACATATCTTGGGAAACACTGGCGTGATCATTGAATGGTAAAAAGAAGAAATGCTTTGTCTACACAGAGCTTCAAGCTTATCGCGGGATCAAAGCCGCCCCTCATGTCGCTGATAACCAGACTAAAATAAGGCGCCTGAGCTCCGAACCCAGCGGGACGTACTAGATCATAATGTGTTTACTCGTTTTTACAGAAAACAATTTGTTACCGCCTTGATTTATTCGCATTTATGATGTTTGAAGTCTACCCATTATTTCGATTTCAGTTTAGCTTGCATAATAAAGTGAGACGTATTATAGTCGGTCGATTATTTTATGCTAATTGAGATACACGATATTCGTCTTCCCCATCTGTCTGCACGAATACTGCGGTTATATATGTCTTTATTAGATGCGTATCTGTGGAGCAGCCCTTCCTAAAACCATAATAATTAATTTATTAAACAGAGTGCTCCTGCTCACTAAATGATTTTTAAATGTTTAGCTAGTATCTCTATTTAAGTATTACAGCTTGTGAATGGAGAGAGACACGAAAATTACTCAGCTGAGATGCATTGTCCTGTTTTACCGGAATTATTTTTTTGTGCGACCAATATCTTAGTGTAAGCTTATTTAGTGGTGCAGAGTGGACATGCCCTTATCTATTTTTGAACAAACGTACTGTATTGATCCGATAACTTCTCTTCCTGACAAGACGCAAAAGTTCTGCAGAAATTTTTTTTTTTTTAAATAACGTTGTAATGCAAAAAGGGATCAAATCAAATATTATGCGATCATTCAAGAGCCATTTTGTTTTCTGCTTTGTCTAACTCAAGTATGATAATAATAATTCTCACCAAGCATTTGTCTAATTCTCCAACTTTCGCGTTAGCGCATGAAGAGTTCGCGTGAGGTCCCGGAAGAGTGCTTGCGATTACACAGAATTTTCCACTGACAAATGAAAATGATTTATTTAAATTCCCAAAACCTTGTTATTAATTTATTAAAAATTTTGTCTTGTTTATTTAATTTGTACATACCATTTAATATGGTTCGATGTTATCAAGGCTTATTTATGTTCGTCAAAGTTATCCACGCACGTTTTTGAAGTTTATTGAAATATAAATGAGATATAAATATAAACATAAATGCCCAATGAAGAGGACGGTCGACAAAAATGATTAAAACTGGATTGCGAAAAACATATCTATTTGCAAGTTCATTGCTCACTCTTTGTTTTTGTGGACACCAAACTTGTAACTTCGTAGATTGGAAAACTTCCCTTTAACAAAGCACATAATACGACCCCAGGTCAGCGTTCTGACTGGTTAGCCCAGAAAAATAAACATTGTTATTTCCGCAGAAACTCTATTTGCTATATAGTCGCGGTTAAACCATTTACATTATACTTTGTTGCCCGAGTCAAACACCTGATATTTTAACAAGGTAACCAAACCGTCAGAAGAAAATGGTCTATAGACCACGTTCTATATCGGCCAAATTCTCGGGATAGCAATTTCAAATATGTTACTTAAACAAATACAGGATATTGACACGAGAACCGGGCAGAAAAGAAAACCCTCCTCCAAATTACAAAGACACATTGTTTCTTGGGAGTAGTATAACGACGCTCGTGCTCGCACCCTTAACCAAAACGGGAGGATATAGTTTATTTTTAGGATTTGGGGAATGCGCAAATAGATTACTCGATATAATATTTTGATTATATCTAATTGTCTGGACAATCACGGGACAAACATTTTGTTACAGGTCCCTATGCACTATAGCAGACAACATGAGCTGAAACAGTACTTCATACTTCTTTGGCGTAGCTGGCTGTTTTTGAGAGAGCTGTGCTCCGATCTAGGAATCGAATGCGAAGCTCAGGTCCCATACTTCGGAATTCTGTAAACGACTAAATGTTCGCGAGTACCTAATTTTCGCGAATTTCGCGAATCGCCTACAATTCGCGAAAAATACGTACCGCGAACAATTCGGTCAATATGTGAACGCTACGGAAGCAACACTCGTTTCGCGGAAATTAGAACCCGCGAATAATTTCAAATTTTCAGCTTTGGCCCGATTCGCAAAAATTTGAGCCCGCGAAAATTAAGTCGTTTACAGTATTTGCAGAAAAACAAAACAAAACAAAACAAAAAAAAAACAAAAATAGCGAAGAGAAATGATAGGTTTTACGACGACCGTGGAGACAAGAAAAGGCGGGATCGGGTGTTTTAGCCCATAAAGTCTGCGAGGCGATTCCATTTATACGTAGGCTCATCGACATTCACTACTTCCGAATTACACTCTAAAAAAAAAGCCCGTGCGTCTACTTTCCCGCACAACACTCGGAGAGCCAATCACCGCAACTTACGGAGGCAGCTCAGCGAATGACGATGCCGAAACATATGTTTAGACCAAAAAAAAACGCAGTCTGAGTTGTGACATTAAGAAATGAAAAACGTCACGCTTGCATTGCTTAATGTCACAACTCAGATGGACTGCGTTTTTTGGTCTAAACATATGTTTCAGCATCGTCATTCGCTGAGCTGCCTCCGTAACTTGCGGTGATTGGCTCTCCCAGCGTTGTGCGGGAAAGTAGACGCACGGGCTTTTTATAGAGTGGGTCATAAAACTGCGTTATGCGCATCTATTATATTTCTCTGCTATACGAGCCTTTTATGCAATGCATTTTTTTGCTCGTACATTTAGAGAGGAGAAAAGATGCTAGGTGTTTTCACGCCTGATAGTATGAGGATGGTCCGGGTGATATTTGTTTTTGAATATTTTTTTGGAAATATATACTGATATGAAAGCCATAATCTTGGGAGAAGCGTTCAACTAATTTTCATCCTGAGGTATCCAGTTTTCTACCGGAGGTATGCCATTTTCTTCCGGAGATATGCAATTTCGACGCTCGAGGCTTAAAGATTGCCAAGGTGTTTACTATGGTTCTTTGCACAGACTATAATTTCACACCAAAGCATTCGCGTAGTAATAACATTTTCTACTTATTGTATTAAAGGTGCACGACATGTACAAAACCATTAAATATTACGATAAAAGATTTCTATGAAGTTACGAAACACGTCAAATATATTTTAGAGTCATGTTCACAAATAACTTTGGGAATATATAAAACATGTTTAGCGATTATTGTAGTTCTGTACTTAATGCAGAAACACAAGTGGTTTCCCTAAATGTAAAACAAATTGCACGCCAACATTAAAACAAAAGCTAAAAAAACTAGCATTTTACTTTTTTAAGCACTCTTTAATCGTCTGCAATGTCTTGAACTAACTTGTGATGGCAAACCATTGAGTGAAATATGATATCCAAAAGAGAAAAAATAAATAAAAGTCGTTTACAATTCTCTGTAATGCCGAATTATAGCGCAGCTCTTGAGGAGGAGGAGGGGAGGGTATGCCCTTCCTCCCCCCTCCGTACTCAATTCTCCTCGTCTCCTGCTCCCCTTAGCGGGAAATTTACCAACGTTTTCCCGCTTAATTTAGCGAGGAAACTCAATTGGTGTTGAGGCCACGTGTCGTCCATTTCCCCGCTAAATTGAGCGTGGAAATATTTCCGCTAAATTTCACGTGACGTCACATTCGTTCACATGACGTCACACGTGACGTCAAGTTTGACGCCACGAGTGTAAAAGTTTCCCGCTAAATGTGACGGAACATTTTTCCGCTAATATTAGCTGGGCAAATTTTCCGCCAAATCTGTCGGAAAAATTTTCCGCCAAATTTAACGGGAAAGTTTTACCTACGGTGGAAAAAGCGCCGAAAAATACAGGGACAGACAGAAAGACAACAGGACAGGGCGCACTTTCAACTAAAGTTTATTTGAAAAGTTCACACATATATACCTGACAGGCAAACTAATCGTCTCTCATTTCTGCCCAGCCCCTGTTTCAAAAAGTCCTATTCATCCGTGGAAAGGACTGAGGAAGTTTCGCTATTGCAATCACTCCCCCTATGTTTAGTCTCAAAAGCCTCTCGCAATTCCCTCGACACTTTGCTTTTATAATTGGCTATAGTTCGTTGCAACCTAAGAACGAAGGGCGAGGGTAAGACGGGCCGGGGAGGAGGAAGCAGACGAAACGCTAAAGAGAGAAGGAGGTTTCCCCCTTTCTTCTCCAGCGTTCCGTCTGCTTCCTCCTTCCCGGCCCGTCTGACCCTCGCCCTTCGTTCTTAGGTTGCAACGGAGTCGGACGGACTATAGGATCTCAGTGTTGTGGAACGACGGCGCGCAAGGGCACCTGCTGCAGTGAACCGCATGGTGCAACAGGTGCCCTTGTGCGCCGTCATTTCCACGACACAAAGGTCCTAGCCAGATATAAAAGCAAAGTGTCGAGGGAAATACGCGAGGCTTTTGAGATTAAAAGTAGGGGGAGTGATTGCATTAGCGAAACTTCCTCAGCCCTTTCCACGGATGAATACGAGTTTTCGAAACAGGGGCTGGGCAGAAATGAGTGATGATTAGTTTGCCTGTCAGGTATGTATCTGTGTACTTTTCAAATAAACTTTAGTTGAAAGTGCGCCCGGTCCTGTTGTCTTTCTCTCTATACCTGTAGATAAACGTCCCAGCCAGCAACTCACTAAACAACACTGGGCCCACATCACCCGTAACTTCATCCCGCCACCCTCGCCCACAAGCTCCATTTCAACATCGTCAGCACCTCTCTGTCATCTGTAAACAATCTCATCCCATCGTCATTAGATACGGCGCCGCAGGCCTACATGATATGGGCCAATTGCTTTCTGCGGCGCCGCGGTTCTCCTGAACCAAATTAAATATTATTATTATTATTATTATTATTATTATTATTATTATTATTATTATTTTCGTCGCTTTTTCCACCGTAGAAAGGTACCAACCGTCCCATATAAGTACCTCGTTAAATATTTTACCCTCGTGACGTCACACGTGTTGTCGCGTGTGACGTCAATATGGGAAATGTCTCATAATGCAACGCGCTGTTACGCTGACGGCAACGGTGACGGTGACGCTGCTCAACCTGGAAACGGGCTCCTAAGAGGTGCGCTCTAAAACGACAACAATCCATCACCGAAATATAACTAACCTGTCTTCGATGTAGAGGTTTTGACGCATGGCGTAGCCGCTAAAGAATGGTTTTCTAGAAAGGACAAATGCCGTACAGCGGTGCTTCTCTATCGTAGGGTGTCGAAGGTGGTGCTGTCCCTAGCTGAGCTTTAATATTTGTGTTTCGTTGCGTTGCCACCTAAGCCCTCCCCTCTCCCCCCTCTCCCTTCCTCCATCTCTCTGCCTATTGCCTACGAAGGATTCTCGGCGGACGGCACTGCTGCCGACAGTTAAAAAGTACGCAGAGCCCATCACCATGAAATGCAAAGATTATACAGGAGGAATGTTTGTTAGCGCAAAACCGAGGCTAGGGAAGTAGAATCTGGAAGGTCACTATCTTAGTGCTTAACAATGTGTGATGGCAAACAAACCAGTTTACCATTTTTAATGATCAATGAGTTCCTTATAATTGAATGCAGATAGAAGTTGATAACTACGAGGTCTTTTTTTTTAGTTTCCATGACAGTTTATTTAATGATAGCCCAAAGCATACTCTGTATATTTCTTAAAAAAAAAAAAAAAATCCGAGGACACCTAAGCACTTCTTATGAGTTGTGAATGCGAAAGCATGAATATCGTTCTCCCGCTTTCTTAGTTCGTCTGCTGTGTACTGGCGTGGGCGGCCACGTTTCGCTATGGTTGCGGCCGCCGACGATTTAGATGCCTCAGGCGCCGCCATGTTCCTCAGCGCATAGGGAGTAGAAGCGGCCGAAGCCAACACCTCCTAGAAGAGAAGGCCGTAGCGCTCCGAGGGGTTACGACACAATGTCGGAGGAAGGAAGGCCATGGCTCAATTATGTGAAAAAATATCTGGTATGGGCGTGAAAAAAAAAAAAAAATCTTCCTTGTCGACGGCGTGGTGGTGTTCGTGGGCGTTTTTCCGACATTAATATACGTTTTAAAGGCGCGATCTTGTATAATTTATTATATATATAATATAAACTTAATATACAACACGTTACTCAGGTTGAAAGTGCCAAATTTACATTTATGATTATCCCCGTAACCGCGGGACTACGTGCAGTCCCGCAGCACCCCAGACTTTTCGAATGAACCGGCTCCAGTGCGATATTTTCTTCCCTCATACGGGCTCCGATTCTGGTAAATTTACGTTGTGTGTGAGCTGTTGACTGTCTGAAAAGGAACGCTAAGACATTACAGAATTGAAGGAAACCGAAAAAAAAAAATCCAGTCATCGCCGCAGGGAGCGCACACGAGGAAGAGATGGGTCGACAACATTAAGCTTTTCGTCGCCGCTGCCCTCGTTTGTGGTTCTGTTGAGACTTGTTTCCTTCCCGTAGTTTTTTTTTGTCGTCACCGCGGTCTCGTGTTCGCTCGATACTACGGCATTTACGTGAATTCACGGAACAAGTCCTGCTACGGTTTGAGTGACATGTGTGGCAACTGGTCAACGATGACACTGGTCGATTATCAATAGACTCCTCTCTCGACAAAGAGCTTGGATTTCGTGTCAAATTGTTTTCGTGACGAATGGATACGATGGACAGGTGAGAAACAACTTATTTACGTGCTTTGTTGGTCATGCAGGACTCGAGTAAAGTGCTGCAGTCGTTTTCTTTCCCTTTTTTTAAAATCTTCTGCTAGAATGCGACTTTCGTTCTTTGTCGTACTCCGCGTTCACTTGCGTCGATATTTGTAAATACGCGTGATAATCTAGTTTTTACTGGAACGTAAATAACAAGTTTGTGTGATTATTGAAAGTGGTTTGTACGTGCTTACGTGTTTTATATGTTATTTTATAGCCTTTACCACGTTTATACTAGAATCTTAACTGTACTACGGTAATAGTGTTATTGTATACAAAATCAGTTATATTTTGTTCTAAGGAGCTCGAGCCTATAAAACAATTAAATTAGCTGACTAAATAGTAACTTTAGTACCCCTGCCACAAGTTAGCATATTTGCAATAAATGATATGGGATTTAATCAGCTCGCTGTCTTGAGTAATTATACGGGCGTCGCAAGTTGATTTTATCGCCCGCATATATAAACTCGATCGAAATTACATTAATTTTGCCATGGCGCCGAGGTATCATGCAAGAATCCAGTGACTGCACGCGATAACATCGCTTACATGATCGTAAGTGACACTTGTCTAGCCGTGTCCACGTTGACTACTCGTCTACCTGCTTTTTAACCGATGTGTTTTGCTGTGTTCAATCACTGCGTGTCTCGTCATTTTGTCAAAGTATTTCCATATAAAATATGCATTCCTACAGCGTAATTGCGTGACTCAATATTTTCGAGTTATTTACGGGCTTTCTTGGTCACATTTTTCAATAGACGTCTTATACGCATACCTCGTGCCATTTACCGATTACTTACCGGTGTGATGTTTTTCCCGTGTAATAAAGTGTTTTCAAGACCCGTCGCTATCTGCAGCTATCATCTTAGCTAATGAGACACGCGTATGTGACTAAAAGCGCGATACGACGGTCGATTCACGCGCGTTGCCTTCGCTTAGACGCGCGCCCCCGATGGCCTTCCTTCGGGACGTCACGAGAAGAACACTCCGGCCTTCTCTTCTAGGGGGTGTTGCCGCAGCCCCCCATCCCCCTTCCAGCAACGCCTTACACGAGAGGGACGGCCGAGTGCGCGCTCTCGTACAGCGGCCGCCAATGACTATCTAGGAGCCGCTTTGCCCAGCCAACGGAAGAATGGGCATTTCTTTCGCGTTTTCTTGTGGTTACAGACGCTGCCGTCCCCACTCCGTGGGATAGTTAATGCTTTTACTATACGAAAGGCAAGGCCTTGGGCGAAGCGCTCAGCTGTATGCCTATGCGTGTAGAGGGTGTTTCACGAAACACATATCAAAACGTTTTGTGAAAAGTATGCATCGCATAGAAGAAAGGTGGATGTAGTATTGATCCCTGCGAAAGTGTAAATTTTGGAAACGAGAACAATGTCTGAAATAATTAGGTTAATATTTCATTTTTGTAATTAACTTTGTAATCTATAAATTTTAAGCTATCAATACCATTAGAAACCTTCTTGGATTAATTGAAAAATATTAAATCCACCCACATTATAAAGTTATATTTCATGCGCTGCATTCTAAGGCGCCCCCGAACATACTTTATTTGGACGCGTTTTGAAAGGGAGGCAACCCAAGGAATAACAAGTATAAACCTAAGCTGGGAACAGCACAACTTTCTACACCCTATGAGAGGGCAGCACCGCTTCACAGCCTTTGTCGGTTCTAGAAGACGTCTCTTCGGACCCGATGCCGCGCGGCAAAGTTCATATAACGAAGACAAGCTAGCTCAATTTGAGTAAAGGTTTGTTGTCATTTTTGCTCTTTCGGAGGTAATATGTTACTGAATATTTCTTCCTTACAAGTTTCTTCAAGACACTGCACATGACTAAGGACATTTTAAGAGAAATAAAAGATTAAGTTTTTTTTTTTAATATTGACGTGCAATTTTCCCTATAGTAGGTTACAAGCCAAGAAGGTAGCGGCAAATGCCCCTCAAAGGGAATCATATATCCCTCCGCCACCTCCGCATCCAATAGCGTCCCATCGTTTCCGTGACGTTGCGGCCAACGCGCAAGGAGGGTCTTGTTTTTCTGTACATATTTGCTTTATCTTTCGACTTTGACTTGGCATTGTGGAAGCCACGAGAGGGAGATTAGAGTCTTTCCCATCCGATGGAAACAAAGACGACTTTCGGGGATTAGCTTCCCCCTCCAATTGATACAAAGGCTGCTTTCAGGGGCTCGGTTCCTTCTCCGATGAATACAAAGGTCGCTTTCTTAAAAAGTGGGGGTCGGAGACAAGTTGGCACCACTCTGTGGCCATTATCTATCCAATGAAGCGGAACAAGGAGCGTTTCCAGTGAACTCTTCTTTCGATTGCGGAGAGATTTGAAACCGGCGCACCACGCTTGTGGGAGGAGCTTCTCCTACCTTCTTAACTTGTAACCGACTATAGTTTAGAGAAATAAGCTGCTTTTTTCCATGAATTACCCACCTTCAATGTACTCCAATATTTTTTTATTATATTCGTAAAATGAATTTTAAAGTGGCCATTTCGGTACATTTTGCTGTATGCTATTTTACATAAAATAGTTTTCGAATAAATAATTTGTAATTGTCTCTCTAAAACGTGTGTACTTGACGTTATTAGTTGATATTTTTGTATCGAACTTTTTATTGTTATTTTGCATTATTCTAATCGCTTGTAGTAAACCTTTCATAAAATTAGTAGGAAATATGATTTGTACGTGCATGCTTGGATGCGAAGTTAACGGCTGTGCAAATTACCGCAGCGAAACTTTCGTAAACAACCCCAGGATTCTTGGACACTCGCGCATCGCAGCTACTTGAGCCATCTATCGCATGCTGCAGCGCCGGAGCCCGTTACTCTATGAACACAAATTATTATTTTTTTAATAAAACCTATACTAATTGGTGAATCGCTTTGCATTTTGATGCGAGTAGGCATCGAATAGACTTAAGAATTCACGCGAAACATTTTCACCTTAGCTTTATAATATATACCGTCAAGTGATAATGAAAACCTTTTTCTCATGGGATTATAAGAAGGGCCACATTTAAAACGTGCGTCTTTCTGTATTTCGACGCAAACCCCAAGTGAACAGATTATTGCATACATTTGCATTTAATTACATAGATAGAGAATATGTCCGGCTGTACGCCAATGTTCTTTTTTTTATTTGATTTTCGTTTATAGTAAGTTGGTCCACAGTACTTGAACTATACCGGGTGTTCCTTTTTACCGAAAGCAGATTGATTGAAATTGGGCTCACCCCTATGTGATTTCTGTTTTCGGCATGTGTTTTGAGAGTTCGGCGGAAAATACACGAGCGGATAATCGTCAATTTCTGTAGAGTAATTAACTAATTCAAGTTAAATATCCTTGTAATAAGTGACGTTATACGCCTTGTCGCAATCAAAATGTTTAATGTTACCATCGTGGAAGGCTAAATAAAATTACGAACGGTAAAAAGAAGTCAAAAGCTTGGGGATATTCGCCGACAAAATTTGCTCCGTATCGACTACGATACGGTTGTGTGCATTGATACCGTCATTCTGATTTCGTAGCCGGTACAGCACAAAGTATGTCGGCAAGTGACTCCAAAGTGGTGGCTTTTTTTTACATTCCGAAAATCGATTACATTCTGCGGTGGTAACCTTGAAAATTGCAACTGTAACATGGCTTGTCTAGCCACTAATTCAAAAGTTAAATAACAAATTTTAGTTAATTACCCCCCCCCCAAAAAAAAAAAAAACAAAAAAAAAAAACAGCTATTTTTTAATAATGTCCGCCGAGCTTAAGAAACAGATAATAAAGACCGCATTCACGCAGTAGACAGTACTTTTTATTTATTTATTTTTCGATTAAAAAAACACCTGGTAGGAAATGGAGATGCTATTGTTGCAGTCAGCCGATAATTAGGTGATGTTTATTTTGTAACGTTTCGTGAAAACCGAACTTCATGTTTAAAGGCTTAACCAAACGCGATATAGCTTCGCCAATACTGAAAAAAAAAAAAAAAAATCCTAAAACCCATTATGAGTGGCGGCGAACGTGACAGTGGCGCCTCTGGCGGACTTGGAGTTAATGGAAGCAGACGACGCAATAGGAAAGTATAGGCTCCGCCACGTTCTCGAGCTTTGCGAGCCCCCGTTATGTCACCCCAACAGCTGAAACAATTCATTGCGGTCAGTCCGCTGCAAAGTGGAACCCTCTGATCGCAACTGCAACGAAAAACAAATAACAACGCGCGCGCATAAACAAAGATGGAACAGTTTATTTAGCGGTCTCAAACGCCTTTCAGGGGGTCACGCGCGTTCGAAGCGCGTCTGGGAAACGAAAAAAAAGGCGTTTAGGTACTCGAGCTACATCGTAAGAGGTTACTGTTGATCCGTTACAAACTGAGTTGTCAAATTTTCTTACCTGAATAGGTGATCATTAAAACGTGCGCGAACAACATGTTAATATTACCAGAGCAAGCGCACCAGCCGCTGCAGCATAAAAACAAAGCAAAAAGTAAGGATAAAATTGACCGTGCAAAGAGTTTCCAAACTTTGCAGAAAAGATGAGGTCCCCATCCTAGACGAAAATAAAAAGAAACGGAGATTTGTTTGTCCTTTGTCCCTCTTGTTCACCTTCTCCAGGGATTATTTTCGTCAAACGGGGAACAGTCGCGAACAACGGCGAATAAAATATAGAAGTTAGCAGATGATACAAGGATACCCAGCAAAAGACTCCTACAACGACGACGATCGTTGCGGCGGGTATAGAAGAAAAAAAAAAATAAAAAGAAGCAGTAGCAGCTCTGGCATCTCACGCGCGAGGCGTCGGTAGGAGCATCGAAAATGAGTAGCTGGTGGTCGGCCGTCGGTTTTGAGGTCACAACAAACAAAGCGGAAGCAACACGATGAAACTAATTGAAAAGGAAGAGAGCTTCACTTTTTTAGAGCGCAGCTCTAAGGCGCCCGTTTCCGGCTTGAGCGGCAACCGCGCGGTGCATTATGGGAAATGTCCCATAATGCACTCCCGTGACGTCACGTGTGACGTCACGAGGGTCCCGCGCGGTGCATTATGGGACATTTCCCATAATGCACCGCGCGGGGAGGAGAAGGATGAGGAGGAGGGGGAGGAGGACGAGTGGGAGGGGAGGATGAAGGGAGGGATAGGGTGAGGGGAGGGGGAGGAGGATGGATGAGGAGGAGGGAATGAGGAGGAGGGGAGGAGGAGAGCAGGGAGGGGAGGAAGGAGGAGGGGAGGAGGAGTATCAGGGAGGATGAGGAGGCGGAAGGAGGGGTATACCCTCCCCTCAGTACCCTCCCCTCCTCCTCCTCATGAGCTGCGCTCTAATTCGGCGTTACAGGGTGTTGCAAACGTCTCATTTTTTCAGCTGCTTGATATACGTTTGTTTATTTGCTTTCGCGGCGTAGGTAGGAATTAAAAACAAAACAGGGGAATTAAAAAACGCAGTCCAGCTCACACTGCCCGGTAAATAAGAGTCGCACCAATTTTTTTGGTCGCACGCTGCAATCTGCTATGTCCTAGCAGTGTGTGACCTTTTTTACTTTCGCATTTCTTTGCCCAGTGATTTTGGCGGGTTGTTCGTTTGCTCGCTTGACGAAGCAGTTCAAAAGTACATTCAATTACTAGTTGACGTACGTGTTTAAACAATCTTGGCACACCGTGCCTCTGTTTCGAGTGTCGATCAGCGGCCTCAAGTACGCCTTCTGCTGAACTCTTGTTTGGTGCATTATATCAGTGAAATGTGCGTCGACGGCACGGCTGATGTTACCGGCTAGTTGACGAGCTAAGTTGGAAGGGAATGTCATTTTCACATGCGAATATTTCTTGTTCTCCAACAGGATGTCTTTTGAGGTGTTCCATGCTTCTGATCGAAGTTGGATTTGGCAAGCAGGATGAGAGATCTGATTGGCCGCCCACCCGGCTACATAGGGCTGGGTGTTCAGTTGTGCGTCTGGTCTGTCGTGCGTGAAGTTCTCCGCGATCTCCGCGGAGTTGTCATAATCGTCTGTTGAGGCGTCAGTGGCGATTTTGAAACTAGAGTTGGATAGCTCTTCCAGTTTAATTTGAATGATACAGTAACTTATAATTACTCACGTGTGTTCGGTCCTCGGAAAACGGAAGAAGGATTTTCCACCACATCGAAGAAGCTTCTCTTTTGCAGTGGTAGGCAGTTCATGGCATCCCTGCATTCTCCAAGTATGCGCTGGTGTATGCCCGATGGCGGCCGGTTGATCAACAAACGATGACCCATAGCAGACGTGCTGGCCGGCATAAACAAATAAAATTCGAATAGTAATGTATAACGGGCTTACACTTCTTAATATATTTAATAAATAAAAAAAAAAAACACGTATGAAGATTTCGGATTGGAAACTCAATCCAAGACGAAAATAGGCGGTTATTGCAAACAACAACGAAGTTGCACACGCTCCTCAAAATGTCCGTGCCCCGCGTAGCAGACGAACCGCTGGTAGTAAGCGCCGAAGCGAAGGAAAGCGAGCAAGAACTAAGCCAAACAAAGCGCGACAAAATAAGCGATAGTTTAAACGTCGGGTTAACAAAAAGAAAAAAAAGAAAAGCAAAAAGCAAAAAAAAAATAAGAAAACGACATAAAAGCGGGATGAAGAAAGAACGCCGCAGATTAGCGTCGCCTCAAACATACAAAAGAAAGAAAACTGAAAAAAAAAATGAAAAGAGTTGAGACGGCTCAGCGGGTGCCGGCCTTTATCGTAAAAGTAAAGAAGCAGAACATGTTAGTCGCCGCTGTGCTATCAGTCGAAATTTGTGCACCGTAAATAACGTGACTGAAATCCCCCCCTTTTTTTTTGCGCCACGACGCTCTCCCCTTTTTCTTTGCACGCGCCAGAAGCGTGCTTTTCTTGTAACTCCGCTTTTGTCAATTTAAGTAATAGCCTCAGATTTGCTAACGTACAACGATCTTTTCCAGGGCATACTGACATCGCAGTAACGTACTTGATTCGAAATTTACTTTTGCTTCATCCGGAGGCGATCTTAACGGGATTAGCCAGCTCGCCTATTCGACGAAACGGTTATAAGCGAGACATTCATGAGAAATGGGAATTGCAAGAACAAAACGAATTGACTGGTAAGAACAATAAAGTTGAAACGAAGCTATGTTCTGAAATATTTGTACATTCCCCTTTTTCAAAAAAAAAAAAAAAAAAAAAGAAAACACGGCGAAGGTTTATTCGTGTGTTGCCTGGCTTACATAAGCTGTGACAGAGTGTTTTCTTCGGGAGAGCTCCAAAATTGCATCCAGAAAGCTGTAACATCTTTGCCACGCGAAGAAAATGTCCTTCACTCATGAGCTGGCACCAGTGTTGTACACGTTCCTCAAAAGAAGGAACGGAAGCTCGTTCCTCGTTCCTTCTGATTTTTGGAGCGCATTCCCGTTACAAGTTTCATATGTGAAAAAGGAACTCGTTCCCGTCACAATTAAAAAAAAAAACAGAACGCATCGTTACATTTACGATACACTTGTAGTTTGCTGATTACCATATTTAGTTAATTCGAGGAAAGTTTTTTTTTATCTATCCTATCAAATGAGAACATACGAATTTTAATGCCATGATGGGAGGGCACCAGGAGAGGAAAACAAGCGGAACCAGGGTTTATTTGTTGAGATATGCACCGTTAAAAATCTCATCTTTTAACCATATCCACGTTTGTGGTGCACGATTGAGACGAGTCAAATGCACTGCCACCCCACATTGCGTGAGCGCTTTACAGCAACCTCGCGCGTTTCAATCCAACAAAATCTCGTGTTCGAACTCAACAACAGTTGCTTCTCGATGTTGCTGTCCGCGAGACGAGCAAGTTAAAAAGAGGGTAGGGCTTTTGGAAGGTCAGTCTCTAAAACTAAAAGTCCTTCTTCATGAAGGTTGGATTCGTTGTTCAGTTTGAAGGTGGGGAACATGGGGAGAAGGAATAAAGATTAATTTTTGTGTATAATTTAAGTGACCAATGTTCGGGATACAAAGATGTGTTCGATGTGTGGTAACCTGTTCTTTTATTGTAACTGTAGATATCTTTGTGGAAGTTCTGTGATGACTGTAGTCGGCCTTAGGTTTCTGGGTGTATGTGAATTGTGGAAGCAAAGAAAGTAGCTGAGTTTGAGAGGTCCCTCTTTCTGTCTTCTTCTTCGACTAAAAGTTCTGTTTTATGGTGCCGCAGTCTCGGGCACTGAAAAAAGAAATAAATGTCCACCAGCTCGCCTGCACCCGAGCTGTTACCAAGCCAGGACCTCACTAAAATAAACCCTAAAATAAGTAACACAAATGTTAACAAGATCCTGCTCTTCGTTTCTATATTTTTGAAATTTCCGTCTTAGAAATAATATAAAAAGTATCCCTACTGGACGAAAAAAAAGGAACGCCGTTCATTTCTCCGTTCCAGTCAGAACGCAACGCGTTCCCGTTCCAGTTCCACCGTGTAAAAAATGGCGTTCCTTCGTTCCTCCTAGAAGGAACGCGTTCCAGGAACGCGGTTCCAGGAACGCCGTTTCGTACAACACTGGGTGGCACCTCTTTTTTAACATTCAGAGCAGCGAATGCCCGTGACAATTTTTGAAGCGTGAGCTACACTGGCCGAGGTTGAAGCAGTTTCGCGTGGCTTTCAAAGAGCCGTGCTGCGCAAGCCCGAGGAGCAGTGACGTCACACGGCTCACAGCTGGCGCGCCGGAGCCGCCGCCGCCGCGCGCGCCTCGCCGGTCTGCGCATGCGCGAGAAGCAGTGACGTCACACGGCGCACAGCTGGCGCGCCGGAGCCGTCGCCGCCGCGCGCGGCTCGCCGGTCTGCGCATCCCAGAAGAGTGACGTCATAGCCGCGGCAGACGCACTGGCGCCGCCACGTGCCCAGCTGTGCGCCTCCGTTGCGCAGTAGCCAAGCCTGACGCTGCACCGGAGCCGCTTGATGGCGCCTCTCATTTTGTGCGCATAAGCTCACGATACGTATATCCTGGCATAGCCGAGTTCAGCCACCGCAATTTTTGTTTTTTGTTTGCTCCGCGGGAGTTGCCAAAGCCAATGCGCTTTGAAGAATTCGCCTGCTAGCGTTAACTCCGACCGCACGCCACGGGCACTGAAATCAATTTTGGCCCGCGCTCCGCGTGAGTTGCCAGTATTGGCTTTCACGGCTTCCACGCAAGTCTTGCGTAGGTGTCTTAGTTCTAAACTGCTAATTTGTTCAGTCATTGTTTACTGATGCAAAGACTAAAAAATTGGTGCCTACCAAATATTAAGCAATCAAAAATATCTTCAACGTTCTATGCTACATTGCGTGATGTCAGCCCTTTATCTTTTAATCCAGTTTATAATATCATACATCAAATACATTTAACTGAGAAGGGGGTGTGTCCCATTTTTGAGTTGCGCACTCGCTAGAAACTACTATTTCAGAACTTAAGGCTGATTCACAGACTTGCGTCGAGTCGGACCGAGCGAAACTGCATCCGCTCGCGACGTACGGGTCGCTATGGCAACAGCTGCGTGGGCTCCAAAAAAACCGATTTTTACCCCGTTTTGTTCGATCCGACGCAGCTGTTGCCATAGCAACCCCCTACTCAGTGGGACTCAGGGAAGTGTGAGAACCAACCTTTAGTGGCCTAAGAGCTTCGACCGGTCCGTCAATGTCCCGTGCAGGCTCCATGCCCAGTGCTTTTGCAGAAATATCTTATTTCTTCAGGTATCGAGGGTAAATTATGACCTCTCACATCACAACCACAAAGAAGGGGGCGTGTCCCCGGAATTCGCATAAACGCGCCATTGCTAGGAACCTCTGTTTTGATACTTAGAGGTCTGCAAGCGCTACTTAAACCCCTCTAGATACAAAACACAGATGCAGGAGTGCTTTTGAAAACACCTCTTATTTCGTAATTTATTGCGGTTTGAAAGTTACCTATGAGACCAAAATTTGAAAAAAAACCTGGGCATGTTTCTAAAATTTAAGCTAGCGCGTCTTCGCAAGGAACATCAATTTTAAACCTTAGCGGTTACAAAAAGCTAAATAAGAAATCTCTTGTTTGTACATTACATGCTTGCCCGAATGCTTTGGGATTAACCTTTATTTCGTAAGCTATTACGGTTTACATTTTGCCTCATACGCCAAAATTTAAATCAACCTCTATTTTCAACCTTAGCAATGTGAAATGGATATTAAATGAAACTCCTGTATGTAATTTAAAGTTAACCTCAGACACCAAAATCACAAAAAAGTGGACGTGTCTCTGAAATTTCGGCAGGAGCGCCTTCGCAAGGAAACTCTGTTTTAAAACTTAGCGGTGTGAAGGTGTTCATTTATGAATCCCCTGTATGTATATTAAATGCGTGGTCGACTGTTTTTAAATCAACCTGTTATTTCTTAAGTTATTTCTATTTAAATTTGGTCTGAGACGCTTAAATCACGACAAAAGTGGGCGTGTCCCTGAAATTTAGGCAGGCGCACCTTCGCAAGGAAGCTTTATTTTAAACCTTAGAGGTGTGAAAGTGATGATTAATGAATCTCTTGTACGTAAACTACACTCTAAAAATATCCCGTGCGCCTGCTTTCCCGCACAACACTCGGAGAGCCCACCGTAACGTACAGAGGCAGCTCAGCGAATGACGATGCCGAAACATATGTTTAGACCAAAAAACGCAGCCTGAGTTGTGACATTACGCAATGCAAGCGTGACGTTTCTCATTGCTTAATGTCACAACTCAGAGTGCGTTTTTTGGTCTAAACAAATGTTTCGGCATCGTCATTCGCTGAGCTGCCTCCGTACGTTGCCGTGATTGGCTCTCCGAGTGTTGTGCGGGAAAGCAGACGCAAGGGCTTTTTTAGAGTGTATATGCGTTCTAGAATGCTTTTGGATATACCTCCTAGTTAGTAAGGGTGTGCGATTTAAGTAGTTGATCTCAGGCACTTCGATAAACTTGTGGAGCAACATGATTGGAATACTTTTCTTCTAACTACATCTCCAGCTTACGGTTATGAACAGTTTGTAGCTCATTTTAACCTTTCTAAAAAGGCGGCTACGCGCGCTGTAAAAATTAAACAACGTAACATAAACCAGAAATGGATGTCTTCAGAAATATTGGCAGCCATCAAAGAAAAAAGATCTCCTATGGACAAGGTCGAAACGCTCCCCCGGTAACACTATGCGACGGTTGAAATTTAAGCAATACAGAAATAAGGTTACTGCAATGATTCGTCAGGCCAAACGCATGCACTTTAGAAATAAATTTAAGGACGCTCGTTCTGATATAAAAAAAAAGTGGTCGCTCATCAACCATCTCCATGGTACGAAGAAGTGCACTAAAAGTAATCATAGCTACCTTCTTTCACAATTCTCTACTGATGGACAGATTATTGCTAATGAGTTTAACAATTTTGTTTTCTCTCGGGTATCAGGTATTGCAGGACAACACCCATATTCATGTACCTTAAACAATAGTGTCTTAGACTCGGCTTATCTTCCTCTTCTCTCTGAAGAAGAGTTTATGTCAATCCTTTTTAGCCTTAAGCCCAATAAATCTCCAGGCATCGACGGTATTTCGGTTAATCACTTGCGCAGAAACTTTGAAGAGATTAGGGCTGTTCTACTTTTGATTTTTAGTCATATTATATCTAATGGTATCATTAGATACCATCACGCGAAATAACGTAGAGCATTATCGACCTATTTCCATTCTGTCTTGCTTTGCTAAAATACTGGAAAAACATTTGTGATAACTCGGAAGAGCTTTTTAGATAAACACAGTATACTATCTCCTTATCAGTATGAATTTACAGCAAGGCCGAGGTACTCAAATGCCCCTTAATACTTTTCTGAAATGCTCAATTTATCTTTTGAACGGAATCAAGTCGCCTGCGGACTGTTCCTTGATGTCCGCAAGGCATTTGACATAGCCATCACATTTTGTTAACAAAGCTTTCAAAGTTAGGCCTTCGAGGCTCTTTCCTGCATTTACTGGAAAACTTTCTACAGGATAGGCGCCAATGTGCTTCATTTAGAGGTTATAAAAGCTGATTCTTGTCTATCAAAGCTGGTGTCCCCCAGGGCTCGGACTTATGTCCACGGTTATATAATCTTTATGTTAATGAGCTCTCCATGGTGGTATACCAATTTCACTATTTCAATATGCTGACGACAACGCTATTTTATCTAGAGCGTCCAATTATTCAGATGCCTTTTCGTCTTTACAAACTGCGGCAATTAAAACTGGACTGGTTTGAAGCTAATTTAATTAAAGTTAATGCATCCAAAACGAAGCTAATATGTTTCCACAACCCTTTGAAAAGGTTAATACGATCTCCTTTTTACGTTTACATACGTCTGGATGTTTAACATGTGCATGTCAGCCTATACAGCATACATCTTCTATAAAATATCTTGGCCTATTCTTTGACAGTGACCTAACCTGGAACACTCATCTTGCTCATGTGTGTAAGAAAATTCGTGCAGTGTCTTGTTTGTTATACAACACGAGATATTTTATGCCACTATCCGTTCGAAAAATTGTTGTACATGCTCTATTCTACAGTGTGCTCCGTTACCGTATTACCATGTATGGTCATTGTGCTCTCAGTTGGCAAATTAGAATTAATTCGATTCTGCGTTCTTTGTTAAAGAGCATTTCCTATGATTTATGACTTGCTAAGGACATTGACATGTTTAAAGCACTGCATTTGCCTGATTTTAACTCGCTATTGATGGAAACGTTTGGTCATGGGCATTCTTGGGATAGTCAAATTAAAGTTATATATGTACCTTCTCGTATTTTGAGACCCAAAGAGGTTACCCGATACCTCGATGTTTACAAGACCTGGAAAAAGAGCTCGTAGTTACTATGTACAAGCATTTATGAACAAACTGCTCTCTAGTACTCTAAAGTTTAGAAGAAAATGCAAGCTCAAGAAAGCCCTGAGAAATTTTAGTTTGTAAAGTGCTCACAAGTTTGCTTTTGTTATTCTAATTTCTTTGTGTGGATTTTATTTTACATGTTTCCTTTTGCATACGGCTGATTTCACTGATTGTAAGACGCTGCCAGTCAAGCCCAATGTGCCTTAGGCAGGTCTGACGTAACATACGTTTTGTTCATTTGCAACAAAAATTATTATTATGGTTATTAAACTGTCCTGAGACGCCCAAAACACGAAAAAAGTGGGTATGTCCCTTAAATTTGAATAGGCGCGCCTTTGTAAGGAACCTTAATTTTAAAACTTAACGGTGTGAATATTCTAATTGATGAACCTCCTATATGTAAAATAGATTCATGCCCAAATGCTTTTGAATCAACCTCCTGTTTCGTAATTTTTTGCGATTTAAAGTTGACCTCAGACGCCAAAATCGCGAAAAAATGTATTCGTGTCCCTGAAATTTGGCAGTCGCGCCTTAGTAAGAATCCTCTTTTTTAAATCTTAATGGCGTGAAAGTGTTAATTAATGAATCTCCTGTATGTAAATTACATGCATACCCAAATTCTTTGGATGAACCTCTTATTTATTAAACAAATGTAATTTAGAGTTTGCCTCACACGCTAAAATCTCGAAAAAAGTTGGCGTTTCCTTGAATTTTGGGCAGGCGCGCCTTCGCAAGAAACCTCTATTTTAAACATTAGCGGTGTGAAAGTGCTAATTACTGAATATCGTGTATGTACACTACATGGGTGTCCAAATGCTTTTGGAACAACATTTTATTTCTTAAGTTATATACGGCGATTCAAAGACGGGCTCAGGCATCACAATCAGATAACAAAGGGGCATGTTCATAAAATTTAGGCAAGCTCACCATGGTTGGGAACCTCTATTTTAAGACTTAGCTGTACGAAGCACGAGCAATCCATCTCCGGTGTACACTGTACGCGTGCGCACTGTTTCACGAGCTAAATTACCCATGACTCTTTTCATTGGAACAGTGGCGGTTTCTATGTAAGTACCGGCCGTATATCGAAGTGTAAAACAAGTTACTAAACAACGACAAACTACCAACCGTTACGAAGTCTGTTGGAACAACCAAGTTCAAGCGTACGTAACACATCAAAAGTTTACAATATCCTTAGACAAACACTCTTATATTGTCCATCGAAGCTCAATCATGGAAAATGCGAATGTTACGTTTTCTCGCATTGTTTTCGGAATCATTGGAAACATGAAAGATGTATTTGGTGAGGGGATCTGCTCACTTTTGTGCACTGACATTACGTTTTGCGTACTTTTCAGCTCCACGCATTTTGACAGAAGGGCTTCATAGCTTAGTGGTAGCTGAGTCCATCGAGCTAAAAGTACTGGCAAACACAATAAAATAACATTCCCTTTATATGGGCCATTTCACTACCCATTAGTGAGAGGTTCGTTAAGAATATGTAGTTGCAGTATCATCGAAAAATCGTTTCGAGTGTGGACGCTATAGATTTGATAAACAAAAACACAAACCAAGCTTCGCGTTTGTTGCAAAACGTCGCGTTTCAAAGTTGTCCTATTTTGTATTCACAAATTCCAGCGTAAAGCCGTTAGCGCCTGTGACTGCAATACTCGGCTATAGACTGTACAACAAACGAGGGCGCGCCGCGCACTCGCTTGACAACCTCGACCCCTCGACTGACAAGTCCGTGGACCAAAATATATCCTTGCATCGAGACGTACGCATAGAAACAGCATGCAGATATGTGTCTTACAGTGCAAAGTTGGGGGCCAATTGGAAAGAGAAAGGTTCGCGCCGAAGGATACCGGAGCGTAGCGTGCTGAGGCCAAGTTGTAGTGTTTGGAGGTACGTCCTTGCCATGCAGTCAACTAGAAGCAACGTCTCAAACTTCACATTTAAAGTTTGGGTCAAACTTTATTGCTCTACAACCAATGTAATACATCTACTAGAATATTGAAAATGCCAGTCGGTACGTAGTCTTGATGGAAACATTTTTCGACGTGAGGCTCAAGTTCGAGTATTGGGTAGTGACTGCTTACAAGTAACGTATTACCGGTAACTAGTTACTTTGTTTCCGCAACGTTTAAGTGTAACGCGTTACTTTCTAATCGATGTAACTTGTTACTGTAGTACTTTTACTCTTTTATTGGATAACTGTAACTATTTACGCCATTAGGGTTAATGTTTTTTACTAAGTAAAATAAAACCCACTACCACGGTCGTGGTAAAATAGCCGTCTTGAAGATTTTTTTTAAAGTTCCTTGCTGATTTTATTTGAAAATAACGCACGGCAACACAGTAAAGGAAAACAAAAAGCTTACTGTAGCCCACGACTAACAATGAACGGGGGAGCAGCCAGCATGAAACCGGGAAATAAGGGAAGCCGGCGCCCGCGCTGGTAGGGGCAGCAAAGAATCCGTCTGCGACGCCCATTTTGGCTGACAGTTGAGCATCTGCGGGTCTGGTGATCCCGCGACATGTCCGTCTGAAACGTGTTGTGTAGCGCCCCCCCCCCCCCTTCCCGGCCCCTCATCCCCCCCCTTCCGGAAAGAATCCCTGAGTGCGTGTCACGCCCTGACATAAAGGCGCGCGGTTCTGTCTTTGTGCACCCAAACGGTCGGTGTTTTACTTTCCTAATTAATTTTGTGAAAAACTGTCTTCGTGTTCAAAAGAAAGCCGGCGTTTGTTCTATTTGTTAATTCCCTCCAGAACGGGTCGAGAACATAACAGAACATAGCATCCCACTGAGGAATGCTATGTTCTGGAAGCAATACAGTGCTCTAGCTTTGTTTAAAAACACACGTCCTAAGTGCGCGTGGTTTATAGGATCTGCTAATTTTGATGGTTGTATGCGAGATGATTTGTGCAGTTTGTGTTTCGGATGAAGCCACCGCAAAGCGGTCCTCACACATTTGTAGAGCACCAGAAGTTATCCGTCGACTTTCCCCCTGTATTCTCTCGAACAGCACAGATCGAACAGCAGAGACAGCGTCCCCTTTTCGACAAACGAAGTTTCTCTAAACTGAGGCTCCGCTTCCTCTTAACCGAGCTTCGATAAAACTTCCCCGTCCTCTAAAACGTGTTTCGATGAAAGGGCGTTTGATCAACCGCAGTGAACCCTTTTTCAATGCACACTTCCTCCATGAATTAGGGCAGCCTGTTATCCAGGTTTCTTGAAGTTGAAACTGACGTTGAAGTCTCCGATGACGATGATGGACATCATATGTTTTTCCTTCTTGTCGTTGTATATGGTATGTTTGGAATACTCGAAGAGAGCCGTCATTGGAACCATATTCCCTTTTTATGCCTATGATGCCAAGGTTTTTTTTTTTTCGGAAATGAAGGGGGCGAAAATAGTGCATGTGTACTGAACCCGCTTTCGACAGCTGTACGCCGTTAGTGACAAGTTAAGAACGCAGGGCGAGGGGAGAAAGGACGAGCAGTAGGAAGGCTGAAGAGGAGAGGAGGTTTCTCCTGTCGTCCCTTGCCTCCTATAGTGCACGGCCGCTCCCCCTTCGACACGCGCTCTTTGCTTGTCCCTGACTGTAATTTCGTTGGCCGAAGTGATTGAACGGTAAAAGTCACAATCCACTCTAGGCTCGAGCAAACCTGGGAGAAATTGTTCCCTCGATACATAGTTCATTTTCACACTGAGTCTCACATGTTGGCATCAGTGCTGGCAAGGACACGGGCTCAAGCGCGAAACTTCCCGAAGCGTTCCCTGTGCACAAGCAGTCGCGCAAACTCAGCTATGCTCTCGCTCCTTTGCTTTCGGCTATGCTGCAAAATCGGTCACACATGCCATCCTGCAGGCCGACCGACCACCCAGCAAATCCAGAAGCAGTGTAAAAGAAGTACACAACGAGTATGACGTTGCTAACACTTCATTTTGGCGTATATCGAGGTGCTCTACATCTTTTTAATTGCCACCTCGGCCCTAAAATCAAGATTTACAACGCTGATTCAGTAGTGTTAATTACCTAATTAATTGGGCTAAATAGAAAGATGTTCATGCGCAGTAACCAGGTGCTTGATAAAAACATGCCGTGATTTCAGTCGCGTAGAGCACGGGTCGGCGACGGTTTTGCTGCGGCGGGCCGGGCGGCTCTGGAGTAGACAAACGGATCGGGACGGAAAGCAAGCAAAACCCGGGGGGGGGGGGGGGGGAGGTCGGGGGGGGGGGGGGGGGGGGGGAGGGGGGAGGGGGGGGAGGGGGGGGGAGGGGGGCTATAATTTGCACAAATTGAAGATAACTTCCTAATATAGAAACTGCTGTATTTATAAATATATGGGGTTATATTGCAACGTTTTCCGAATCTCCCTAGCTGAATATTTGACCTCCTCTGATTGTTACTTTTGAAGTTGAATATTGCTTGCCCAAATGTGACGATATCTTTAAAACTGATTCTAGATTGCGTACAGTGTTATGCAACCAATCATCTCTCCACTCGCCGACGGAAGTTGAACTGGCTTCCCCTGCAGAAAAGTCTGCTTGCAGACGTGTTGCTGAACATTGTGAGTATGACTACTCCGAGAATTTAAAATTATGATACTTCATTTCAGCAATCAAAAAAATAAAAATTTAAATGCTTTCACCACGTAGACATAGACGAGTTCACCTAAATGAAGGACAAACTTTAGGCGATATTTCAACCGAAAGTAAACTGTAAGGGCAAGATTTGTAACTCCAGACTAATGCAGAAGGTTACACGTGGCCCTTCCAGTTCAACGCCGCCAGTGTGTCCGTTTACCGCAGCACAGACAATTCTGAGCAATCCAAGGAGGCCACCCTTGGGGGAGAATATCAATAAACATCTTTACTCATCTAGCAGAAGTGATAATATTTGAGTGTGAGTTTCTTTGAACTGTTCTCAACTAGTTCTCAACAACGTATCGAGGTTGATTCACAACGGAATTTGCATATTGTGCCGTTTATCACATATTCAGAACAGGCAAACAAAAATATATGTATTTTAACTTTACAAAAATATTACGGATGAAAATTAATCATGTCAATGGTTATTTTAGTGTAAAACGGTGCGCTCGTCTCTTCTGCAATAAAAATTTGAAAAAAAAGTGATGACATGGCGAACACGTAACAACCAAGCACTGCTGACAGGCACCAGGCCTTTTACTCCACCTTCTAGCCAGTTTTTGACTTTCCCTATGCCAAGCGGAACGAAAAATAAAACGCCGCTACCGGGAGGCCAACCTTTCATTTCGCATTTCCCATTTCTTCTTTATTAGTTTCACTAAACTCAATCACTCAAAACTCAAAACGTGAGACCCAAGTAGCACCACACGCCGGGTTGGGGATGGGGCGGTATTGGCCTGCCGGAATACTGATACCGTGC
>JABSTQ010004097.1:0-33453 GCA_013358835.2 Ixodes persulcatus
TAACTTTAGTTCAGCAAGAAAGCTGGCTGGCAGTGCACGAGACAGCACGAGCCGTCTCGGACACTGCCGCCTGCTTCTTGTGAACTAAAGTTATGTCGGCTTCACGCATGCGCCGAACGCTTGGTGAGATCGGTCCCACTGATCGCTATTGTAGTAGGCTGGATCGCTGATCGGGAGCCCGTCGGTGTCGCCACCGGCGGCCATTGCTTGACACCAGGCAATACACGCAAGTCTATGGGAGAAACGCACAACAGTAAAATATTGAAGCATGTACGCTGTGTTCGGGGGCGAGTATTTTATGGTGTGCTGCGAGCCTTATGTCGGGTGTTTGGAGATCGAATCGGTATTTGTCAAACGTTCGAACGCCGATTAAAAAAATCAAACGTACCGGAGCACCTACGGCTGAGCTGGCAAGCTTGCTCTCGTAGTGGAGTAAATAAAGGAACTTGCCGTCAATAAGACCGTCCTCGGGGAAGCCCAGAAGTTGATGAATGACAAAGAAGTTCCATCTCGACAGCGGCTTTCCGGGTGAGAGCGAATTCCGCGTAGCAAAGCATTCGAGCTTGTCGTCTGCTAAACCCAACTCAACAAAACCGCCACCGACTCCGCTGTAACTCTAGGTAACTCTCGCCTCATTGAGCTGCACTACAGCGGAGTCACTCTCGACCACAAATATTTATTTATGAGAACTGCGAGGGCTGTCTGTTCTAGTGTTTGTACTCATGCTATCTAACGGGCTTATCGAAAAGCATGCAAAACGTTTCAGTGCCGACAACAGCTTAGAAACGAGGAAAACGTCACTTTTTCTCGTTTTCCCCATAGACTCCCATGCGTTGGCTGGTGTCAATCAATGGCCGCCGGTGGCGACACTCGGCCCCAGCTGCCGAGGCCGTGTTCCGCGATCCAGCCTACTACAATAGAGATCAGTGGATCGGTCTATTAGCGGAGGTCCACTGGCTTGTGGCTATGGTAGGCGTCGTTATATGACATATCGAGGAGTCTGGACCTTCTTCGTGCTTTGTCGGTTTCTCTTTAGGGAGGAAATAAAAAGAAAGTTGTGGGGGGGGGGGGGGGGGGAGTACAAAGCTGTGCCTGAGTTGTCGTCGAGCAAAGGAATAATCGGGAAAATAACCCCGAAGCAAAAAAAGCGATAAGCGCGTAGGTTCCAGGACATTTCATCGAACGCCGTTTCATCGAAAAAGGGGTTTGTCCCGTACTGAAACGTTCATTTGAAACAATTGGCCGGTATTTTTAAACAAAGAATCCTAATAGCCGTCCAAGAAACGTTGCTAACAAAATAAAAAAAAAAATTGGGGCTGGTGGAGGGGGAGGTGGTGGAACCCCGAATCCATCCGCTTGGATACACCCCATGCAGGCGTGTCCTCCGTCGTGCCGTCCAGGCTTCTGTCGTACGAGAGGACAATGAAAAATTTTCAAATTTTATTGCAGAAACCTATGACGCATTCAATGAAACGGCGTTCGATGAAATGTCCGGTGTAGGTGCGTGTGACCTTCTAGTGCGCAACAGAACCTTAGGTGTCTCAATTTGTGAAAATGTGATGGCGGAAAACCAGCATCGTCTTTCAGGCCCTTGCGATCTTCTGCGGTTCCGATATAAAAAAGGTTCAGATCTATGCCGAAGTCAGAAATCTCGGGCAAAAGCTAATAGAAGAAAATCTCACCGCAAGACCGACCTACGCGTAGAAAAGGTCGTCGGAATCTTGATGAATACAGTGGAAACTCACCTACGATGTTCGTTTTCGGAAAAAGCATTATTTTGGTATATAGATAATAAAAAGTTTATTTTCCGTTTTTTTTTTTAATTTGTAGTAGCTTATGATTTCTGGTGCTGATGGGTCCTCTGTGTGGTCGTCGGGTGTGGTCGTCGGGTGCAATGACAAGGTCACTTCGTTACTGTTCATAGAACTCAACGCTGAGGCAATGTCTTTATAGAAAAAGACGTGTCTATTCCGTTGTTTATTCTTCCCATCCTGCAGAACTGTGAACGTCTGCTTCTTCATTCCTATTGGTGTCTGCAATATACGAATTTTGTATATATCTCCGTTTCTGTTCGCTACAGAGCCCCCAGAGAAAAGCCGCAAAAACTAAATTCAAAAGCTTAATCGTATAATTCTTGGGTGGGTTTATCTCAGCATCTGACAGTTTTGCGGTGAACCTTTCTTTGGTGAGCTTTTCTCCCATGAGCCTCTTGGTATTGCGTTGTTCTCCGGCGGAGAAAAGCTCACCGGAAATCCGGCAGATGCGGAGAAGAGCTCACCAGACTTTGGGTAGATGCGGAGAGAAGCTCACATTTACAAATCGTTTTAACATCATTTCTTCGCAGCTCTCGATATTTTATCGAACTCTGTTCTATCAAAGTCATTTAAATGAACACCATGTAATCGAACCCAATTTCATCGAAGCCGTTTCGTAGAACACCATTTTATCGAACATGGTTTCTGGCCAGATCGTTTCTCGTCTTTGTAAATAGTGTTTTTTTTTCCATCCAAACGATAAAGGTCTTGCCACGAATGACAAATGACGAGGCGGTGAATAACTAAAGAAACTAAACGTTTAATGGGGCGAACAAAATCCAAGGTTGGCGTCGCGGGCGTCGATGTCGGCAAAACAGCAGGATCCTGACTGACTCCAGCTCTCCACGCGAAGCTCCTTATTAGACGAGTGGGCTTCTGGAACAATCGGCGTAGAAGGTTCGGCGCGTAGAACATTCTAACCTCGAATAAGCAACAGGGTTCTCGAATTTACCGGAACGCGACATTACAGAAACAATAAAAAGGTGTATCCGCGGCCAGGCAACGAATATTGGCTAATTCCGTCGAAGATAAGCAAGGTAACCGTTGGGCCACGGGCGCGCCGCCTACTTGGCTAGCTTCGTACGCGGCAATATTATGTTCCGTTTTTCTTTCGCTTTGTAGTAAACAATGACCTCTTTCGGTTATGTGGCCTAAGACGAACTTGATACTTTTTGGGAGGTCAGGAATCGTCGGGTGCCGAGACGGAGGTCACATTGTTGCTTTTCATAGTACTCAACATTCAGGCAATGTTTTGTCTCCATGTAAAAGTTCACAGAAAAAAAAGCGTTCCCCACTTTTTTAATTGCTCGCATTCTGCAAAACTGTGGATTCATATGCCTCTTCCCAATTTTTCTTAGAAAGTAAGCTATTCCTCTGGGACTGAGCAAGAACGCTTAGTTTTACAAATATACAAACACGCAAAAAGCGCAGCATGAGCGCTGTGCAAAGTGCGGACGTGAATTTTAAATATAAACACAGCAGTGCGAACAATAATAAAATATTTCATAAATTAGCTTTTCTCCGAATTTGTCGTTTTGCAGTGAGCATTTCACTGGTAAGCTTCTCTCCGGTGAGCTTTTCTCCGCCGCCCGTTCTCCGGTGAGATTTTTTGTCCGCCGCCCAGCAGTAACCGCCGACCAAGGGCTCATCGCAGCCAAGACAGTGCAATCGACGAACACCATAATACTGAACCAGGAGTGTGTTGGTTCGGGTCAAACAAAGAATCTTCAGCGGGACTTTCACAATTTCCAAATAGCAACGTGTCACGCCTACTACCAAAAGCCTTGTTGTGTTTCTAGCTTTTATGATCAAATTTTCGCAATGTTTGTTTTATTTCGGTAGAAATCGGCCTCCCCAAGTTTATATGCAAAGCGAATGTTGAAATTAAAACAAAATCGACGACCTCACGTATGTTTCTTCCGCATTTAAAATAAGTAAACATTTTAAATGCACCTCTGCAGAATATTTGAAATCGCCAGATCAAATCACCTATCCTACTTCGAACAGAAAGAAGCGGTAAGACAGTATCTACTCTTTGACGTTTCGGTAGCTTTGTCTGCCTGCATTTGCTAACTTCAGGCCTCACGCAAGGACCGCTTGAAGGGTAAAATCTTTCACTCCCATTTTCGTGACCCAAAACACCAACAAAGAATGGAACATCCTTCCAATGACGCGCGCTGGCGATTGAAAACTAATGATTCCCACCCACCCGCAAAATATCTCCGCCACCAAAAATAAAATAAAAAAAAAAACAAGAAACCTTTCACTCGCGTTTGTGCGACCTCAGTACACCAACAAAGAGCGGAACATCCACCCAAGGACGCGCTCGGGCGATGGACAACCTATTACTCACTATCGCGATAAGCCGCAAAGTATCTTCGCCCCCCTCCGCCACCCAAACTAAACAAAAAGCAAAAAAAAAAAAAGAAAAGATATCTGTTTCGACTCTCGAGAGGCACCCTTCCTCGAAATTCCGACTGTCAACCCAACGACCTTGAAGATGCAAGTAGTCCGGGGCGCAATAACACATTGCGCAATTTCAAGAGCAAGTTTTGCGGGCACACTCATAGATGGCGCCACCTGACAACTGGATTTTTTGACGTTTTCATAGTCTACAAACTTAGTTAAAATTCATCACAATGAGAATCTCTGGAAAAAAGATCTGATAAGAGATATATTCAAAAAGTCCTGGTCTTGAATATTGTGGGGCCTAAATTTGTATTTAGGCCCCGGTTTATTTTTAAATGTTTACGAAGAACGGAACGAAAAAGAAAGGCCTTTTCAAGCATCGTCCAGGTCCCGTAAAAAACGTTAAGCTTACAAATCTGGAAATGTAGCGCCACAACCTTACTCAGTTTTTTTACTATCTTTCTAATAAAACCATTCCCGAGTCAATCCGTCCGGTGGTTGCTGAGAAAAAATACCAAAAAGTTGCCATTGGAATTGCATAGGGCTCGGGAACTGCGATATCCTCTTAACTAGGGATGCCGCGAACTTTTTTCGAACCGAAGGTCCGATGATCGAATCAAGCGGTTCGAAAGGTTCGAAAGATTTCGAATTTTCGACCTTCCTATATCGAGAAATTCGACGGAAGTCGAATTTTCGAACTTATTAAACTAAGAAGTTCGACGCTTTTCGAAATTTCGAACTTATTACGCTGCAAAATTCGATGCTCGTCGAACTTTCGAACTTGATAGACAAAAAAATCGATCATTTCGAACTTTCGAACTTCTTGCACTAAAAAGTTCGAAGCTTTTCGAACTTTCGAACTTCCTACGCTAAGAAATTCGATAAGTTTCGAACTTTTGAACTTATTAATCTAAAGAATTCAAAAATTGTCGAACTTTCGATTCCTGAAAAATCTAAAGTTCGACAAACTTCGAACTTTTAGGGTAAAAGTTCGAAGTTCGCAAGGAATGCGGTGCCGCATTCCTTGCGAAAGACAATGCCGTTTATTTCAATCATCTGGCATGCTTGGTTTTAAAGAAATAGATTCCCGAAGGAGCGAGGAAGGACGACGGGTTTTTGACAATTGTCGTTTGTGCCATATTTGAAGCGCGCTATAGCCGAAGCTATTTATGGTAGAGATGTTAAACTTTTTTAAGAATGATCTATGTATAGCCTAGGTAAGTATCGTCTTAAGATATGATTATTGTTATTCAAGACGAGTTTCGAAGAAATATCCAAACATGTATCTATGGGCAATTATGCCCCAAACTTGGTAATTTTTTTCGTCTACATTGTTTGAGGTATCGCATTTAAATTAACACCACAGACAGTACATATCATTACCATCTGCAAAATCCAATATATAATGTTTTTTTTTTTTTCACGTTGAGGAATAAATTAACTCATGGGAGAAGATTTCTAAAATAGTTCAAGTGCAGCACGTCATAAAAAAAAAAAAAATTTTTTCTCATTTTACGTTTGTGTGACGTGTTTCTTTTGGCCTGTACACATTTTGGTAGGAGAAACTTGTTTCATAGTTTTGGGCCTCTGAATATGCAAGAATACAACACTTCCGGCGGGTTCTTGATAGTTTTTTTTTTTTTTTTTGTTCTCTCCAGCTTTTCATTTTTGCATTTATTGTTATGTTTATTTATTTATTATTTTTTACCAATGGCACAGTTATTTAGGTCGAAAACACATAGCTTTGAACTTCCGAGCCACCGAGCATGTGACGAGTAGTGCCTTCTGACAACGAGTTTCTAACAATGACCATCTACGCAATCTTTTATGCAGTGAAGAGCGATAGTAGCTATACATATGCATAAATAATTTCGGATTAAAATAAGCTCGACCATGCCCTCTTTCCCCGCATTGTTTACTTTAACAGTCCGAAATATCTGGGGGGGGGGGGGGGAGAGAGAGAGAGAGAGAGAGAGAGAGAGAGAGAGAGAGAGAGAGAGAGAGAGAGAGAGAGAGAGACAGGAGCCCCCCGTTTTTCCTCTTCCGACGCCACTGGTATGGTAGAACGCTCCTCGACCTCAAGTTTTATCAGCTTCTGTGCTTTTCGCTCGGCGTTTCTTCCGTCCCGGAAAATAAACCTCCAAAGCAATTACAAACAAAACAATTGTCAAGGTGCAGGCGAGCTGATATATGTTGATCATGATGCAAAATCCCGAGACTGGGAATGAAATTCGCAAGAAATAGTGTAAGAAGAAAGAAAAAAGGGGACAGGATAACGTCTCGAACTCAGCTGAGTTGAGTTTGAGACGTTGTCCTGAGCTGACTTTTCAGCTGAGTTGAGTTTGAGACGTTGTCCTGCCCCCTTTTTTCTGTCTTCTTACACTTTTTCTTTCAAATTTCATTCCCAGAGCTGAGTTTGAGGCGTTATCCTGTCCCCTTTTTTCTGTCTTCTTACACTTTTTCTTTCAAATTTCATTCCCAGTCTCAGGGTTTTGCATCATGTACAAACTAAACTTACTATATGCCGGCGTCAATTGGGCGGCGTTCGATCGGATTACTACCAGCGTGCAAGGGGTAGGGAGGCAGTTTTCCAGATCGCTTCAAGATTTTTCTGAGCCTCAACCACCTGCCTGCCCCTCGCCGTTTCAAACTGGATGAGTATCGTTAAACAGTGCGTTCGTGTGATCGCTACTTCGTGATGCAAGTTAATGACCACCCCGGGCTGGCGGTCACAATTACTGATCTATGGTCAAACGTCACTCTGCACTGGCAAATATTCCAACACATCCGGGAAACTCGACGTCTCATTTAATTGCCTGACCAACTTCGCGCAGTCTAAATATCACAGCCGAAGTTTTCTAAACGTGATTTCGTGAAAAACAGTGAGGCGTGAAAACGTTATTTGAAACTGAAACTGTGACGGAACATTAAAACCGGACCTCGAACTTTGCGCACTTGGACTTCAAAGAAATTGGAAACCTTCGAAGTTTTTTGTGTTTTTTTCAAAATTAGCCCTGAGAGAGAATCGAAACTTTCGAACTTTATTATTGAAAGAAATTCGAAATCTTCGAATTCATCGAACTTTATGTTTATAAGAATTCAAAACGTTCGAATTTTTCGAATTTCAGATCCAAAGAAATTCGAAACATTCGAATATATCGAATTTTCAAGTTAGGAAAGTTCGAAATCTTCGGATTTCTCGAACCTCAAGTAAAGCAATATTCGAAATAATCAAACCCGAACTTTTGGAAACCGTAAAAGCTTCGAAATTTTCGAATTCGAAACTCCACGATTTTTGGAAGTTGCGAATTTTTCGAATTCGAACCTCCGTACGGTCGAAAATATCGAAACCTTTCGATTTCGAACATCAGTTCGGTTCGAAAATATCGAAACCTTTCGAATTCGAACCTAGGGTGGTTCGCGGCATCCCTACACTTAACACTTGCCGCAAGTCGCGGCTTTGACTGCATTCAGATTGATCGAAAAGCGATTTCTCTGCCCGTGCAGCATCACTTCCAGCTGAATGAATATTCGCTCTACAGAGATTAATTCAAGACGACAATTGCAGCCAAATAGAAAAACAAACGATACAATAGAAATAAAGGCTACGACGTGCCGTACGGGGAAACAAACTCATGGTTTCGAACCACATTGGAGCGGCTTGATTATTGGCTTTCAAATAATTACGGCATGCTCGAGCGTTTACTTTTTAATAAGAGATTCTTCCCCTGAGCCATTCAAAATACCCTCAGAGGTATGACATTGCTGAAAAAAATGAACATGCTGGGAACATCTTTTATTGCTTAGGGAGTCAACGAGAAATTCCGTACGTTCAAAACGACCAGTATAAAAGACGGAAACGCAGAGCTTGGGTGTAGTGTTCGGGTTAGTGTGCCGTTCCATTGATGTTCGTATGTGTCATGTATGTGTACGCGCTAAATGTATGATCACCTGATGCTCGTAGTATGCGTAATGTGTGTGCATAGGAGAGGTGGTGGCCTGAGAAAATAGAAATAGTTTTTGTAGGACATGAATTGGGCGGTACCTAGCGCCACCTAGCCTAGCTACTTGCAATTACTCTGCTTGGCCCTGCCATCTGGTAGCAAGCGATTTAACCTTCTTTCACGCTATGTAATAAACAGCGGCTTCGAGTTTGTACAATCTTTTGAGAGCGGCTTTTGGTTTCGTGCATTGGTTTTCCATTCCTCCGTGATGTGCGGTTGACGAAGGAATTGTGACTCGGGGAACAGCAAAGGTAAGACGTAAAGGGCGCGAAGTAACTGGGTATTGGTTGTCTCCGTTTAACATCGTAGTGCTGACGACGAGAAGACTGAGTAACTGCTTCCGAAACGGAAGTTTCTGTACCTGCGGGGGGAATCTAGCTTCGCAAATAAACACAGCTCGCGGAATGCTCGTGTTACGCTTTTATTTGCTGCTCCTCTCGTCCCGTACAAGAGACGTAGCGTTCTCGTTAAGCCTCACTGAGCTCGATTTGCTCGATTCAGGGCCGCCATAATGAGTTGCTGGCGACGGAGGAACTATTTGCTCCCCTGCTTCAGGGATGAAAGTTTCTCCCTTTCTAAAGGAACATAGGTTACAAGACCGTTCCTCCCCTTAGGGAGGACTATCGATACCCTTTTTTTAAGAGTGTGGTATTCCCTGGTTCTCACAGTGGAAGATAACACACAAAGGGTAAGTATCCGAAACAGGCAAATAAAGTAAAAACTTCCAAGAAAAGCCGGTGAACTCCGAATGCACAATACAGGTGGGGAGTCACGCTGACCCGGTTTCCACAACTCAGGCGGGTGGCAGACATTTCTGGCTGATACGGGTCGCTCGATTCGCAAAATGGTGGCGGCCAAAGAGCTCTTTTTGCCTCATCGTGCTTTTCAAAGTGAAAAGCTCTACTGGCAACATTTGAAAAAAGTGACGTCATGGGAAGGCAGGGGTTCACTTTTTGGGCTGTAGACTTTGTTCCCAACTAGGGGTGTCGCGAACCGGCCGAGGTTCGAGTTCGACGAGGTTCGACTTTTTCGAACTTTTACTGGAAAGTTCGACGAACCTTGTATTGAGGTTCGACTCGTGTGCGCATGCGCGACAGGCTGGCCAGTTGGCTCCGGATTGGATGCTGATGGCTAAAGGCTGAACTAAGGGCAGCGCTGATTAGTTATTTCAGTTAATACAGTACAGAAAAATAGTGTTCTTAACTTTTTCAGTGATTGGAATTGGTTTCCGTTAATTGCAATTGTTCATGAAATAAAATAACCCATTGCATAAAAAACAATGCTCCAAACCTAGACATGCTTGTATCATGGTCTGGCCGCACTGTCCACAAAGTCGAACCGGTCGAATCTGTTCAAAAGTTCGAAGGTCGAACCCCGAAAGTTCGACCTAAAAATCCGGTTCGACAAAAGTTTGCGACAACCCTATTCCCAACTGATCACAAAAAGTTTCATGATGTCAAATGAATATTTTGGAAGGTCGCTCCAGCTCCCGCGCAGCAGCACGAAAAAAATGCTCAGCATAGTTCATTTTTAGACAGCCCGCTCGAACCGCAAGCCTGCCATCCCGTGTCGTCACGGCAATGAAAAGCGCGGGTATATTCGAATCTTTGTTTGGCGTCATTTTCATTTGCCGATTTAACTATAACTATTTTGAATTTTGCGATACTAAATAGCACACCGGAAAAAGTAAAAGGTGGCGATTTCGAAAATATAGTTCGGTGGGGTTGCTATAAAAAGCGCCGAAGTTTAAGGCTTCAGTATTCGTTTTACTGAGCTTTTATCGGATGATACCGCAACCGAATTGGCTGGGGAGCGGTAATTCGATGCTTGTGACTCGCTCCGCTGTCGGTAACCATGCAGTCATTAAAGTGGTCGGGGTATTGGAAGCAACAAGTTCGATGCCAACCGCGAGATGGTATTGTTTGCCTCGCTATATAGATGGTGTTTTGGACCAAGGCTTTGTTAGAAATCACCCTGAGAGTGCTCTTTTATAGTCTCCCGCCATGGCTCTCACCTGAGACTAGACAGATAAAAAGACTCGAACAGAAATAAAGCTGAAAATGTAGCCAGCGTAAAAAAGCCCAGGTGTGCTCATTCATCGAACTTATCGTTCACGCACCCGAGGGTTTCCTCGGATGTATGTCAACAACTGTTTGCGATGATGTAACGTACGACATGCGCGTAGCTCACACATTTTGATACTGCGCGCATGTTCGCATCAGACACGTGTGCCCCATTTATGACGGGCACGAATGCTGTAGTGGTGTGTTTCACACTGGCGTAGAACGGGCGCATAAGCAGAGTGGCGTAAGTTGGTTCGAGCTATTTCGTGAATGTCGGTAACAATTGCCATTCCCTAAAAAGAACCACACTCCTTAACTGGCATTTATTATTGTTGTGTATTTATTACGGGCGTAAATTTACATGCCTTTCAAAACCAGAAATGGCAACTGCGTGAATTAAAAATTGCGGTCTTGGTGATGACGTCATTCCGCCAACGTAAAAGTCTAAGGAGAGCTCCTGTAAAATCACTGCATCTGCGTCTTAAGAAACACAGAGCCAATAACCTTGTACTCTTTACCACGTTTCTTTTTTTTTTTTTTTAACGAGTGTGCATTTATGTCCTTTTTACACCTTTAGAAACAACCGCGCCAAAATGACAGCCAGGATTGTGAACCGAGTAATACATTCAACTCTCCCGGATTTCGACGTAGCAAACAGCTACGCCTCCCAACTTATAGAGCAGCGATTGAAGAAACTCTCGACCAAAATAATTGTTGTGAGTATGGCTTTATATATATTCACTGCAGTGTATAATTGTGGAGATAACAGGATCAAATTCCCCGCTGTTAATTGTTATGGTGATGCGAGTCTCCTTGATTTAATCTGGTTTTTATTACGCTTTTGATTATTGTGCAATGAGCGCATTTTTAAGATTTTCCTACTGCGTTGCGCTGAGATAAATACCACAGTGCTCGGTCAAGCTGTTTGCAGCATTTGCCTACGTGAGAGAACAGGCGTTGTCGATCGGTACATTATGCGGCGCTGCTCTACGAACGTAACTCCACGTCACTTGACTAGTTACAGAAATTCCGGCGGCATTCAGTAGCGTTACTTTAGTGGTACTTCCAAAGTAATCAAAAGTAGCCTTATGTAGCATTACCATAGCCTCCTCTATACCGTATTTTCCGGACTATAGTCCGCACCCGGTGTATAGTCCGCAGGGGCGAATTTGGGGTCAAAAATAAAAGTTTTTGCTTAGATAGTCCGCACCCGGTACATAGTCCGCACGCTGTGCATAGTCCGCACTTAGTGTCTAATCCGAACGTACAAATTATCATACACAGCACACCTTGACAAATGCCTGCTGTATTAGCTCACAAAGAAGCTTGTATCATACATAAATCACTATTAATATACTCTGTTACTCATAAAATCTTTCGTGTCTTGTCACCGAGAACGATCCAGAAACATAAAAACCTTGTATAGTCCGCACCTTTAGATAGTCCGCACAGGGTAAAATTTCAACTTTTAAACATGAATAGTCCGCAGATTATAGTCCGGAAAATACGGTACTCACAAAGCCTGGAAGTTCGAAGACGGAGCCATAGAGTGCCCGATCGCAGATTGGGAGCGCGAGGATCTCGTAGCACAGAACATCAAAGAGCCATTTCTCGGGGAATCTGGACGTCAGCGCACAGCTTTTGCGGTGGCGAGGACCCGAAACACGCTTGTTCGCTAGGGAGAAGTGTGTTTCGACGTCTCGCCGCAGCGGGGCGCCAGTCACATGGCTCTCCTTTCATCCGTTGTCTGCCGCTCCACCTTTTCCATTTCGGAGGCCGCTTCTCGTGGCGATCTGCCAGGCTTTGCCAGTATATAGGAGGCTATGGCATTAAGAATAGCAGTGGCGTACCAACTTGTTGCTAAGTGTGTGGGGGGGGGGGGGGGGGCAAACCAACGCCCCCCCCCCCCCCCCCCGGGTCGTATATTTTTACTAGTGATGGGCCGAACTTTTGCCGAATCTTGGGATTCGGCGGTGCCGAACTTTTGCCGAACTTTTCTAAAGATTCGGCAAAAATACGCTGTTACCAGACTTAACGTTGATATTTAGTTCTTTCTCACAAAAAAAGGTTTATGTTTTTTTTTTCTTAACGTAAATACAACATGTAGTGCCTATTGACACAGTTATTACTAAATAAGGTGATATTCTGCAAGATAATTGTATCGATGTCGCTTTTGTGTGTTAACTTGCAATTAGTCACGAATCACGCTACGCGAGTTTTGATTTTGATACTTCACCAGCGCAAGCCTGCAAGTGTGTTTACATTGTTAAAATAAAGGCAACCACTGCGTTCTTACATTCTCTGGGAGTCGCCGTTTCGTGCGCGAAAACGAATGCAACGGTTGCTGAGCCTTCGCCAGAAGAGATAACAATATTGTAAATATGTATGTTTTTCGATTTGAGTCACTTGACGTCAGCTTTGCATCAAAGTGTGCGTTCCATATTCTCAACGTTCCGTTTTTAACCTTTAAAATGCCGGTTTCTGGTGTTAGGACACACACGGACGTTTAGGAAGATGGGGAGAGTTAGGAATGTCGGATGTGCAACGTCGAGCATGATAGATAGTTATGAGTTTAGTTTTATGCAGATACATGAAAATCGCGAAATAACGCTAACTAAAAAAGCAATATTATTCTGTTTGAGCAGAAACTACTTGTGAGCCGAAAATAGGATTGTTGTATAATAATAATAATAATAATAATAATAATAATAATATATAATAATAATAATAATAATAACATTAATAATTTATTGCACAAACTGGAAGGGGCCCATGTGGTGGTGTGCGGGGCTAAACAGATAGGTGAAAACCCTAACTTAGAGCGCATGCCAGCCCGCTACCATATGTGAAAAAACAAAACCGATATATAAATGTACAAAATATACACACTACAGAGTGCGTAAAAGGGAAAGAAAATAAGAGGGAACACATGTATCACATTATGACCAGCTGCATCCCATACATTCTGGCAAGCTCTCGTCAGAGCCGTTTATTGAGAGAGTTTGGCCATACATTGGTTTGAATAGGCGAGCATCTCGGGCCAACCACAGGCCGCGAAACAGCCCCTAGCGGTGGTCGCGTGCTCTAAATTTGTGCCACGACTATACTTCGTTTCACCTTATGTGCGAGCGAAGGCAAAACTGGAAGCGCGAGCATGGAAGCTCCGTGCGTTCAGGCTTTGCTCGAGCGCGCGAGCTGGGGAGAAATGCAAAAAGCGCTGGTCTCGCGCTTCTAGCTTTGGCTTCGCTCGCAGGTAAAGTGAAACGAAGTATAATTTGAGCCGTGCCGAGCGGAACTCCGCGTCTCAAGACGCTCGCGCACCCCACCCTTTGCACTGCTTTCTTTCAGCCAGTCGCAGGACGCTGTTCTAGCAGTGCAGACAAAGGCATGGGCACGAGCGCGTGGCTTTGGAAAGTGCCTCCTATGCACGAGGTCTCGTACAAACAATAGCGTTTCGCTGAGCTAGGCTCACGCGCCTGTGCCTTTGTCTTCACTGTCGACATTTGTGAGATGGAGTAGAGGTCTCCTGATTGGTCGACGCTGTGTCACAAATTTAGTTTACGCTCTAAGCGTGGGGGAATATTCGGCGCTGGCGGCGGCCTTTGCTCCGCCTATTGTCCAAACTCTCCTAATATACGGCTCTGGCTCTCGTGGCTCTGCCCCGTTTGACGGCGGTGGGCTGCGAACACTGAGCGTAATGGACCTTTTGTAGAAACATCGGTTCGAGAGTAAATGGTACCAGTACCCTCTCTCTCTTCCTTCTGGCCGAGCAGAGAGGGAAGATGGTTTCTTTGTGTCGACTTCGGGGTAGAAGATAACCCACGATAGGTATAAAGGCAAGTTTGGGGGAGCCGTATCTAGGTCACAGCGCCTCAATGGGTGAACAGGATGTGACTGACGTATTGGGTGTGGAACGGGTGGGGAGACGCCTTGCGCGCGCGTTGTTTTCTAGCTACTTACTCTCGAACCCAGTCGCGTGTCTAGGTGGCAGCACATATTCGCCTAGAGGTCCATTGTCAGTTGTCAGTCAATGTTTCAACTACCTCGTTTCATCAATGAAAATGTCAAATGAAAATCACGTTATCCAGAATGCACCGCATCATTGGTCACTTGCGCAGTGGATTGCGTAAATTACTGGTCGATCTTCTCTTCTTGAGGCAGAAAATATTGAAGAGAACCAGACTCGCAAAAGCTCACAAGCGCACAGTTACCGCGTCGCCTACTCCACACCTCGCCGTAACCGCTGATTGTACTAAACTGTACGATGGTAACCGCGCGACTGCGCGGCGTCCATTTGCGATTCATGGCCCGTCGCATTCGTGCGCGTGCGCAGATATTGCCGAATTTTCGCCGAATCTTTGGCGAACTTTCCTTCTAAATTTCGGCATGTGCGGAACTTTGCCGAATCTGAAGTTCGGCAGATTCGGTCCATCACTAACTTTTACGGCGCAGGTGATAGACCCCCTAGCAACGACGCTCACGCCGAATTGGCTGCTACGCAACGCGCGGGAACTTAAATTTCGGATTCGGACGGCGCGTTTGTCACTCGAAGCGCGTTAACCCAACCCCCCCCCCCCCCCCTCCCTACGGCGTGCGTTCACGTCGCTTCGCGCCGACTGTGTGCGGCTACTAATTACAAAAATATTAACCCATTTAGTCCCCCCCCCCCCCCCCCCTCCTTCTACCCCCGTACACGCCGCTTTACAGCCGGCAACCCAAGCCCCGCGGTCCCCCATACACATCCGTAAATCGAGTCCCATACGACAGTTCAGCGATGTTTCGTCGAAAACACTTTTTTTTTTTTTCAGTGTTAATTAGAAAAAAGAAATGTCGTAAATATCGCCAAATGCCTCGACAAAACAAAAATTCGAGGAAAAAAATCAAAGAAGTAAGCCCACACCGTGGATAGATCCCGGGTCTGCTCTGTATGAGGCAGACATCTTACAACTAAGTTACGCTACCGCTTCGGAAACTCGCATTGTAACCCCTGCCTATGTTGACGGCGGCAGCGCCTATCTCCACGAACCAGCCAATCCGGCGTGAGCGCCGTTGCTAGGGTTTGTATCGCCTGCGCGTTAAAAATATGCAGTCGTGGTCACGACCGTGTTTGAGATGCATTCCAGACGGAGACCCGGTAACAGCGGGGTCCCGCGTCCTCGCGGGCCCCGCCGATTGCGAGGAAGGACACCGGCTGACTTTCGACTGATTCAATCAAAATCTCAAGGTCTTCTCTTTTAGAGCGATTCCAGCACTAGCTGAAAGCGCGCCAGTGCGGGTGGGGAACGCGCTTATCTCGCTCAGAATTTGTATGCGAAAAACTACTAAACTCAAAATAGTACACAAATCAAAATAAAAGTTTTAATATGCAAAAAAAAAAAGAGGGGGGGGGGGGGTTGGAGACGTACAGAAATTAAGGGAAGCATTAATAACTACCGGGTGTTTGAGAGAGAAAAAAAAAGTGTTTTCTCAGCAGTAAAATTAACTGCGCACCGCCCAAAACTCAGTCTCTTGTCAAATGTAGCGGAAGCGTAGCTCCGGACGTCGATCCAAAACTATGAGTGCTGTTTCTGGCTTTCAATCAGCAGCAGGTTCTGCGATTCCTCTGGATCTGCGTCAATTGCCGATATCGAAGAATTACGTCGCAAATCGGTTACATTGAATAATTCGCAGTCGCTCCTTCAGAAAGAGCGAATTAGCACTTTAAATAATCATGTATAGGTTCAAAGTTACCAAGAGAAATAATAGTTACTTCACACTACTATAATCTGGTGGCACTCAGTTTACATATTAGTTTCTAGACGCGGAAGCTTTTTTTTTATTTTTGTGTATGTAAAATTAATACACAAAACTGAGGCAGCCGAAGTTATGAAAAGTGTTTTTCTTTCGCGCCATCAGACCGGTTATTTCTCCAAACACTTTACCTTCTCTTTCTTCTAGGTTGACACCCATCAAAGCTTGACCGCCTCTCAGCTGTTGGAAAAGATACGCAAATATGCTGTAGGTTATCAACGACACGGTGTAAAACCGGGGTCCAGGGTGTGCGCGTACATTGGCAACGCAGTTGAAACTGGAGCAGCGGCCTTTGGGGTTGTGTTCGCGGGCGGTACGCTTGTCATGGCAAAGCCGGCCTACGTGACAAGTGAGTGCTCTCAACGCTTTCATTTCAATCGAGGATTAGAATTGCGGCATTTAAATAAAAGTGAACCTATTATTACGTCGTCCTTGTAGGGGAATTGGTGTACACGATTGAAGACAGCCAGTGCACATTCCTACTAACTGACCAAGAAAACGCACCAAATGCTGCCAAGATGGTAATATCATCAAACATTAAGGTGGGAAATTATTATCTATTTATCAGATTAAGAGTTGGTCAGGCTATAAAAATATTTCATTATTCTATTTCCTAAAGTAAAATACCAGAAAAAAAGAGGAAAGTTTGCCACTGGGTTTGCAGCAGACAAGTAAATCGTAGTTTCTTCTTTGCATGAGAGTGCCAGTGTCAATGTATATTCATTTCTATCATAGAGGGATAAACTTTGCTAACTGCGCTTTAGCGAGAGGACCAATCAAGGGAGCTTACTGCAACTGCTGCCAGGCAACTAACACCACCTAAAATAATCAAAGCCCGTGAACAGCCTGTTATGGTGTCAACTCGGCATTTGGGCACTGACCTGACGCGTCCTTCACACGGATAGACTGGAAACGAAACCCTGCTCAACATGACGCAGCACTCGTGACCTGTCTGAGTTTGTGCATGACCTTGCTGTAAGGACGTCAAAATGTTATAGTGCCCCGACTTTCATTATTCTAGGCGGTGCTGATTGGACACACTACCAATTAAAAACATACATTAAAAAAATAGCCTTAGCACATTAAAAGAAAAGTTGAATCATCTTTTTTATCCCAGGAGCGAGAAACTATCGCAATTGTTAACGCTTTACATCTCTTTTGGAATCAGCCATACGCATGTATTCTTTTCTTCCATCGTTCAACGAGTACAACAGCTGATCGAAAAATGAAAGTATACTTTGATTCGCAGGCATTGTTCTCCGTGGGAAGCGCACCCGGTTTCATCAATGTTCTCCAGTTTCAAAAACTTTCCGATGCCTTATTCACGCCCCACGAACCTATTGACAACGAGGAAGAGGTTGTGGCCATACTCTGCACGTCAGGCTCGGCCGGTCTCCCGAAGGGCGTGGAAATATCGCACAAGGCCTACTGTGCCGCGTTTTACTCCTTCAGGTAAAGGCGCTGATCAAAGTGTTGGTGGAATCTCACCCGTTTTTACGAGACACAAATTGCATTATGTTATACCGGCAGAATCTTTTTGTTCGTTTCTGTATGTTTGTTTGTTTCTGTATGTTTCTGGGTATGGACGCAGGCAAATTAAGAATATATTGTTTCTCGAGTCCCGAGCCACAGGCGCGAGCGTATATTATATATTTCGCGTAAAGCAGCCTTACGTTAAAAATATTTATTTCGACACGATCGAACACTAACTTATTTTACAAGAATGCGTTGTGGGATGTTAAAAATAATCACCCGAATATTATTTTTAAATAAATGTGAATGATAGTAAGTAAATGTCACCTTGCATAAAACATTTCATGACGCTGTGTAGCCCTAGTGGAAGCCGTAGTTGTAGGAATTATCTCACAAAAGCATACACGTTGCGTCTAAGGCACTCAAGTGTTGTTAAGCACATTAAATCTTAAGATCTAAGCAGGTAAAACAAAATTGGGTGCCGCAATTTTTTCTTGTTTGTTCGTACGTTTGGTTATCTGATTATTGCGCGTTTTATGAATATGTTTATTCTAAAAAAACATTATATTGTAAAAAAATAAAGTGAATATTATTACGGGACATTGGTGCGCACGACCGTTTCGAGCAAGGTTCCACTCGTTGGCCAGGCCTCCATAATGTTTCTCCGTGCTCTATCATTTTTTTTTTCTCTTGTTATGTCTTGTCCTCTCTGCTGCCGACCGGATCACCCTAACAATACAAGCTTTTTGTACTTTGTACAAAGCGCTCAAAAAGAAGTTTGGGAATTTCTGGATTTTTTAGGCAGCTGTCTGATTATTCTTGAAATTATCTATACCTGTTTTTTTTTTTTTTTTTTTTTTCTTCCGAATTTCAGGTCTACTGGAATTTTCACTGAAGAGGATGTTTTTCTTTGCTGGAATCCTTTCACCCACGCGTCGGGTTTTGCACTAGGCATGTTTTGTATGTTTTTAGGAGCAAAAACCGTCATAACCGATCCTTTGATTCCGTACAGACATTTTCTGGAGACTCTCAAGACCCATGAGGTGAGAAATATCGGGTGAAATTAAGAATAACGGTCATCTCTTAGAATAATTGACCTGTATCAAGCCGCATAAATTTACCAGAGAGGGGCAGACACTGAATCATTTTCATGGTAAAGTTTTACACAAAACCACTTTTGCTATATAATAAATATAGAATTGCTATTCCTGTCTCAAAACACCTGTATATTGCTGTAATTTATTTTTACCGTAGCAACTTTGGAAAACTTGGATGCAAAGGCAATAACTCCCCTGTGTTCGCATTCTCTTAAAAAAAAAAAAAAAACTTTTTTGGGTACAGGTTGTGATGCCCTTGACATTGAACGGCTGTTAAAATAATCAAACACATTTATAAGAACGATTTATGGTACGATCAATCTCCCGGCTCATGTTTCATTTCATTTCATTTATTGTCGCTCAAAGACATCCTTTCGGACGTATTACATGAGCGAGGATTTGGGAAAAAATCATACAAAGCACAATACATATAAAACTTTGGGTTCAAAAACGATGAAACCCGAGGATTCGGGGAAACAAAAATCATACAAAAGCATAATACATATAAAACTTAGTGTTCAAGAACGATCAAACAAGAAAGAACAAGATCAGAGGGACCCTTGATTGGCTCAAGTAATTCATTCATTCATTCATTCATTCATTTGTTTATTTTCTGTGCTCATGAACAGCTTGACGCCTTGGTAATGATGCACAACAAAATGTTCACAGGTTAGTTACAAAAGTCTTAAAAGCTACGAAATTTGGGTTAAAAACATCAATATCTGCTCCCCTGAGGGTATTGTAGAAGTGTTGAATGCGGGTCATGGGACTGGTTTGGATGATGTGATTAACATGAAAAGTCGGAGAAACCCGCAAAACTCGACTCGGAACGTGAATATTAATAGCAGATGTGAGATCTGGGCAATCAATTAATCCATGAATACATTTATACAGGAAAACAAGATCGCGCTCACGCCGTCTGGAACTCAAAGTAGGGCATTTGCATCGTTCCAAGAGTCTCGCATAGGAATAATAAACAGTACGACCAATGTAACGATCGTAAACAATTCGAAAAAAACGCTTTTGAACATTTTCAATCATCTCTTGGCTCGTAGAACTAATACAATTCACGACTAGAGAGGAAAACTCCAACTTGGTCCGGATTAACGAGAAATATAAGCGTAGAATACAGGTTGATGTGGAGAACTCACGCGTGATTCTAGAAATTACTCCCAGCTTACACAAAGAGCTATTTATAAGGTTGTTAACATGTACAGTAAAGTATAACGAAGAGTCTATGTATACACCAAGATCACGCGTGCACTCGACTCTTCGCAGAGGATCATTGCCAATCTGGTAACAAAAGGTAATTTTTTCAACCTTTCTAGACAAAGACATAATAACGGTTTTAGAAGGATTGAGCGTTAGCATGTTTCTGACGACACCAACTGCACACACGCCTAACATCCTCCATAAGTTTTTCACAGTCTTCCAAGGATATGATCTGCCTAAACAACTTGACATCATCTGCAAATTGCAAGACAACCTGAATTGCAAACAATTGAGCTCAAATCATTAATAAAAACATTGAAAAAGATCGGCCCAAGAATGGAGCCTTGCGGCACACCCGAAGAAGAAACATAAGGCCGGGAGTGATGTCCAAGAACACGAACAAAATTGTGTCTATTAGACAAATAATCTAGAAACAGGGAACAAAGGGAGGTACTCACGCCGTAGGATTCTAGTTTGTGTGCAAGGAGCGAATGGTCTACTAGGTCAAAAGCCTTCGAGAGATCAAAATACACAACGTCTACCTGTCCACGTTGACACACAGTAGGCGAAACAAAATTTAAAAAAGACACCAGATTTGTCTCAACAGACCTTCCACGCATGAAGCCGTGTGTTGAAGGGCTTATCTTGTGCTTAAAAAAGTTTGAAATGCGCTCAAATAAAACAATTTCATAGACCTTAGCAAAAGGAGATAGCAACGACACAGGTCTGTAATTTTTTACGTCATCCGTTCTGCCATTCTTATGTACTGGCACAGTAATAGAGTACTTCCACAGTGAAGGAAATGTAAGGCTCTGCAACGACAAGTTAAATATATGCGTTAAGACGGGTGCAAAAATAGAGGAGCATCCTTTAACAATAAAGCTTGGAATGCCGTCAAATGCAACTGATAACTTTGGCTTCAGTTTCCTGATAGCAAGTTCAATATCAGTAATTTCAAAAGATAGAATTGACAGGTGATCACTGGCATTATCACTGACGCCATGCACAGGCAGTCCAGTTTGGCCGCAAGAATAAACAGAAGAAAAATAACTCGCGAATGCATTTGACACATGTAATGTTCATGTACACAATGCCAAGAACATTCAAACCGAAAACAGATTATCATCTTGAAAACCTAATTCAACAATAAATCGCTACATTTTTTTTCCTAAACAACAACTCGTCACGTTCAGTTGCCACAGAGTCTGAGAGTGCGTTTCAATCTGAAATACACAAAACTAACGGAGATGAGAGGAATAGATTAGTGCGTGATGCAAAAGGTTCCACTTTCTGGGTGTTATCACATCGGGCCGAAATATGGGTTGCGGGCCTATAGAAAGTTTGTCTGAAAGTAGAGTCACTGTAATACATTCAATGAAAAAAACACAAGCGTGAAATTTTCCTTCTTATCTCCAAACACGACAGACCCAGATTTTGTTTTAAACTCGTGGCACTACTGTTTTTTTAATTATTTATGTAGTATTTACCTTCAGTGAGCATTCCACTCAGATATTTTGTTATAATAGACCTTACGAAATATATTTTAAGTGAACAAGCGAATTACAGTGTTCAATCAACCTGAAAAAAAAAAGAAAAGAAAACACCGTAACGTTTTTTGCGTAGACTGTATTGACTTTTTTTTTGGCGATATTTTATTCTAGGACAGCATTTGGTCAGTATAGCTAAGCTCAATAAACAAGCCAATAAGCTTACTTATGGAACTGGAGCTAATTGCTGTAGCAGAAACTCTGCTTTGCTCAATAAGACAAGCTGGGCTGTAATTTTCCTACAAATTTCCAACAGACCTTGATGTCAGGCACCTTAGAACCAGTACCGAACTCGCCCTTAGATTTGAAAACATTGGTATGCTCGTGAAATTCTCGCAATAAACAGTTTCATGCAAATACAATTTTTGTTCGCAACAGTTTTGTATAATAAAAAAAAAAAACCAAAAAAAAAAAAAACTAACACGTGCAACTCAATGAACTGAACAGTTGTGTTCCCCGAAAAAGAGCTGAGTGCCAGATACCAATATACGACTTTTTTTTTAAAATCCAAAAGCCGCACTTTCTATAAAAGAGAGGTCGGGCGTGAAAATCAACGCTGTTCGTTTAAATCGGGATTTAAAACATGATTTAAGTCGTGGTTTGAATCTCACCCATTTGACTGTGGTGACTTAAATAAAATAAAAAGTTCGCCCAAAATGAGTACTCTAAATATATTTGTCTGTTTACCGTTTTCTACCTTCCATGGACACTTACAAGGAAGGTTCAAACAAGAAAAATTTATATCAGGCAGCCATTTTTAGAAGTGCACGAATGTCAGAAATTGCACCTTTTTAGCTGATGTTATTTTAATTATGTAAATCTTACTTAAATCAAATAAGTCTGATTTAAACTAAACAAATTTGATTTGCCTGAAATTAAAAAAATAAGGTTTTGTTTTCACCGTGTTCGTGAGTTTGCAATACTACAACGCAAAAAAAAAATCTAATAACTTTTGGTTAGATTTTTACTAGCGCTTTTGTAGATGTTTTCACTTCGAAAGACGTTAACATTGACAAAAAGAAACTGATGAAACAATCCGTGTGCTTTTCATTAGTTGATCAGATTTGTTTATCCGTGTTACCGTCTCCTGAACCTGTAACCCTACCCTAACCGTAGCAGACAAATAAGCAAGAGCAGCCGCCTCGGTGTCGGCTCTATTTTTAATACGCGTGGGCTTCAAAGGGAGAGCCCGTTTCTAAGATTGACACCTTACTGGCCTCACATCTGTTGGAGTCAGTGGTATTGGTGTCTAACTGCACTCGGGGCAACCAATTTAATCGTGACTTCACATTGTTTTTTAGGTTCCGCACTACGATATATAGTTAATATTCGTCCGTCCAACCTACAACCCATGGAATGAACTCTCCCCCATCTGTCAAGCCACTGCAGATTAACGTAGTGCTGTTTTAGTTAAACTTCTAGAAAACAGAGTTATCTTTTCGGGACAGAAAATCTGTATTCATGCTATATGCAGTATCCAAAGGGCACTGTATAATGTGGTGTTAATTGTTTTTTTCTCTCGCAGGTATCTTTGTTTATTGGCATTCCGGGTCGGATGCAGGATATTGTCAATGAAATTAAAAAACACAAGGAAAGTGTATCTCGTGTAAAACAGATCATTGTGGGTGGTTCAATGACCCCGATTTCGCTTGCACGGGAGATTCGTGAAATCTTTGACGTGGAATCACTTTTCAATTGTTACGGCCTGACAGAAACGTTCGGCCTGGTGAGCCTCTCACTTGTTGGACAAACTACCTTCGACAATGGTGTGTTACCTGCTGCCGGTGTTAAATTTAAGGTATGCCTAAAATTGATCAAATTGTATACGTTTTCTTTGTTTGGCCAGTTTCAAAATCTGCCATAACCGTGTAGTGCCATAACCGCCTCCGCCGGTGCTCGATCGCCGTCGGCGATCGAGCACCGGCGGAGGCGGTTGATCTGACATACCGCGTTCGGCTTTGGCTATAGCAGACGGCGTTCGTAAAATGGCGTCAGCTGTTGCTGGCTTCACGCGGCGGTACCGTGCGTGCTTCCATTTATTCGGCGTTCGTTGTCATGGTGACGGCGAGGAAAGCAGACGTGCGGAAGAACGCTGCGGCGCAGCGATACCAGGTGCGTTCGAAGGCCCTTCCCGCATGCTTTTCAATGGGCGGAAGGCGAACAAAAAGAGTTCGAAATAAGGACTTAACGCAGAAGGCTGAATTTCTCCAGCGCCTCATAATTTGACGAGCCTTACACGAAAAGCACGTTTTTTTGGCCATCCCGCGTCCTGTTTTTTTTTATCCGCAACATGGGTCTAAAGTATCAAACTGCCATTATTTCTAAAAAAAAGCAAAACACAGATATGCTTACCTTTGGTCCGCATGAAGCTAATAAATGATACCAATAAAATTAAAGCTTGCCTTGGTATTGTTGACCTGGCAGAGAGGTCGCCGAATGCTCAAATAAAGCTCCAACTAACGTCTGCAAAGAACGACGATCATGATGGTGTGGAATGCACGTAGCGGAAGCATCGTGGAAGTTAAGAAAGACAACGTAGTAGACTCGTTAGCGTTCTTCGCCAAGTCACATTCAGGAATAAGTAATTTTACGAGAGAGCCATACTGCCGCGAACTGACGCTGCTTCTTAGAGGCCGATGAACGTGGTGCCATTCCAACGGAGCTTCAGAGACTGCCACCAGGCACAATCTTAAAGTCTGTTTATTAGTTTTAAAATTAGTTTTCTTGACTTTTCTACCGGCACCCTGAAAGAATAGTTTAGCCTAGTGTTTCTCGGCTGCCCCCACTACATTGACCATACACTCGAAAAAAACAAAAGGGTGTATTACTACACCCTTTGTCTCATATAATTCACCCCAAAACTTCAGTTCCTCCTACAGCGCACTGACGTCGATATGACGGTACTAATTTTCACGAGAGGCTCGATAGCCGTGTGGTACAACTTATTAAAATAGTTAATGTACGTGTTACTGAATTTAAAAAAAAAAAATAATAATCGGGGTTTTCTTGGCCTTACCGCAAAACCTCAGTGTTTTCTTTCTGTGGTGTTTGATACGTACTTTAGCTATTTAATAAGTTATATCGCACCGTTATCAAGCCCCTCGTAAAAGTTGGGGGCGTCTGTTCGACTATAGTGCCCTGTGTACGTCGAACTAAAGATTTGGGGTGCGTTATATGAGACAAAAAGGTGTAAGGTGATACTCCTTTTTTTTGGGAGTGTATCTAAACAAAGAAATAAGAGCGAAAAGTTCGTTTCCGTACCCCTTTAAGGAAGGATTGGGCATACGAGGCTCGTCGAGGCAATTTCCTTCGATGTGAAGGCATTTGCTATATTGTGGCCCAAGTGTTTCTTTACACTCCTAATAGAAGTCTGCTGCATCATTGAGACTTCAGCCAACATCTTGAAAACAATTTGTACTACTGAAGTGTTTTTAAATATTTTAATATTTAATATATAATTTATATATTTAATATATAATATTTTAAATAAATAAGCAGACGTTGTAAAACATCACATCGTGGATGTTTTCATTTACTTCGTTTACCAAGGATTTCGTGTCCAGGGATGGCCTACCGCATTTCGATGCGTCATGAGCGCTTTCTGGCTTTGCTTTAAGCATTAGGATCTGTTTTTGCTTCATTATTTTGCTCATTGAGTTTAGTCTATACATATTTCGCAAATTTGTCGATGAATTTTCAGGCTCTGCATGATTAGACATTTGTTGTTTTCAAAAAATGGCATCACAGACCGAACTTCGGAGTTTGATAGGCTATTCTATCCACTTAAGCAGAAGACTAACGCACATACGAGGGAACACTACTCATGCGTGACTCAGAATTTTGCTATTTTTACGGGACCAATCCACGAAAGTTACTTACTTTTTGAAAGCTTCGAAGTTTTTTTTTGCCGTTTTCCTTTTGTCTAAAGAAGTGCCACGACATTGAGTTACCTCGGTTTACTTTAGCATTACCTCCCTACTATATGCAACTTTCATGCTAAGAAAATAGTTTTATTCAACTAGCTAGGTGTGCGCCTACAATCAGACAACTCATTAACAGAGTTTTTTTTTTTTTTTACCAGTATTTGACTATTTTTGATAGCGGTGGTGCAGCTGTCTCTTCCAGTAAATATTATTCTAAAAGAAAGCAATTGATGACCTAACGTTATGCCCAAGGTTATAGACATAACCAGCGGAGATTCTCTCGGACCGCATCAGAATGGCGAGATTGCGGTTCACGCCCGAAGCATCATGAAGGGCTACACTGGGCGTCCCGAAGCTACTGCTGAAGCCTTGAGCAGCGATGGATGGTTCCGTACAGGTACAACGGTCATCTCATCTTCGTGTTTTTTTTGTTTTATTCCAAATCATAAGAATGACGGCATTCTCGATCAAACCCAAATATCTCTATTGTGCCTGTATATTTATCGGACTGGCGTGTTATGATGCACTTCTTTATGTTCCCCAGCCCATATACTCTAAGAAATACCTGCTCGTCTACTTACCCACAAAACACTCAAAGAGCCAATCTCTGCGATCTACGAAATCAGCCCAGCGAATGATGAGGCGGAACATTTGTTTAGACCAAAAACTGAGTCTGCGCTGTGGCATTACGCAATGCAAAGCGTCATGCTTGCATTGCGTAATGACACAGTGCAGACTTAATTTTGAGGTCTAAACAAATGTTTCGACTCATCATTCGCTGAGCTGATTTCGTAGATCGCAGAGATTGGCTCTTCGAGTGTTTTGCGGGCAAGTAGACGAGCAGGTTTCTTAGAGTGTAGTGTGTCCGTTAAGACCTGATGCTTTACATGCGTATTGTGATATATGTGGACATGTCATAGGGAAAATATTAACCATAAAGCCAGTCTCAAAACTCTGCGGTTTGGTGGTCAGCCAACCATGTAGACAAAATATATGAAGTTTTCACATGACGTCACATTTCACTGCGACCCTACCTCGGTTGCCATCGCCGTGTGCTAGGTGTGCGCATGGAAGCGTGCAGTGGCGCATTACTAGACACCTATCAGCCGTTCTTGACGTATGTCATGTAGTGCATGTTCTTTTTTTTTGTGTGTGTTATGCGTATGACCGATTGTCATTGTGCATCTTCTAACGTCCGGCCATGCGCTCGATGGAGCGAGCGTTCGTTAGAAAATAAATACCTATTTATGCGAGTTAGCATCACGTCTGACTTGTTTTCGAACTCCTCACGTCGCAGCTAACCATACACAACACCTGCCGCAAATCGCCGATTTAACCCCACCGATGTTGGCTGAGAGGTGCCTAGTCCTGTCGTGGGGCATCGCTTCAAACTCAGTGGGGCGTTAAACTTATCAATCAGAACTTGTTTTTAAAGGAGACTTACATTAAAGAAATGTCTCGAAGTGTGCCGAATGAGGAAATAACTCGAATCGAATTCGAATGAAATATTGCCAAATAGTGGTCAAAAATGTAAGTTCGAATCGCATGTTGAATACCAAAACTTTTATTTGCAATGCACACAAATTAAACAAAAACCGCATAGCAAAACAAAAAAACAACGCCTTCGTACTCATTTTATTGCAATCCCACTCAACAAGGAGCGCGGTTAAATATTGACGAAATTTGATTTGCTTTTCAGGAGATTTAGGCTACTACGACACTGAAGGACGGATCTATGTCATTGAGAGATTGAAACAGATGATAAAATGCATGGACAATGTCGTCGCCCCTGCTGAGCTGGAAGAACTTTTGATCAACCACGAGGCTGTCGCGGAGGCCGCAGTCGTAGGTGTTCCAAGCTCGAAGTATGGCGAGGCTCCAACAGCCTGCATCGTTGTCAAAGACGGCTTCGAAAAAAACCTCGAGAGTCTGGAGACGGAACTGAGGGAGCTCATTGCTGGTATATGTTCCCAATATTCCGCTTTTGTTTTTGGTGGGTTATGAGCATGTCTAACTTGCACATTTTAAAGCTTAAATTATAAGTATAACGCACAAATTTCGTTTGGTTTTACCGTATGCACAAAATCCTACAAAAATAACTACATGTCCACAGTAAAATATTTAAAGTAACAAACAAAACTTCTATAAAATGCGGGTAGTCATAACGAGGCCACATGTTTTAGCGTAGATTATTCTTATTTTTTGAGCATTTACTGTTTTGTTTTTACCATGAATATAAAAACACTGAATATTCGAGGGTCATTTTTGGTTGATAGAGCTATATATGTATATATATATATATATATATATATATTTTAATCTTAAGGATTCGAAGTATTCAATTAAAAATTTGTAAACATTTGGTGGCACAAATAAGAGTGTCCGAAAAGGTTCTGGATAACATTTTAGAGCCGGCTATTACCTAGCGGGGGACATGGCTATGTTACATTAACTTCTATTTGAAGGTGGCTATGAATGAAAACACTACTTAACTTACTCCCCACAATGCCCAAAGCACGGCAGGAGCAAATGTGCTTTGTTTGTGCCATGCTTTTTTCCCGATTCTCAAAACCACATGAATAAAAAACGTAAACGTCTTTGTGCTTTTTTGTATGCACAATAATGGTTACATGAGCTTGCGGGTTATTAATTAGATTATTATGCGTCTTCGGTTAACTGTGGTCTCTCTTTCAAAGGTCAAGCAGCAGTGTTCAAGCAACTGTATGGAGGTGTTTTCTTCATGAAATCTATTCCCAAGTCCGATAACGGAAAGATCCTGAGACGAGACCTCAAAACAAAGGTTGTTCGGGAAATAGAGAAGTTGATAAAATAGTTGAGCTCCTCAGGCTCCCCAAGCCACATGAAAACTAACATGTAACCTGCGATAAAGGTGTTTTTTTTTTAATTTCATTTGTAATAAACAAGAATTTAAAAAAATGCGCAAGTACAGGTATTTAATGTGGAGGTTTTCAATGTAATAACTAGATATAATGAAAGAAAGATTTCTTTATAGTAAAATTTATAAAACAGTTTGCGTTTAATGTTGGGACGATCTGGTCGGCAACAGAGAGGACTAGATAGCAAGATAATAGAACACACACAAAAAATGTATGAAGGCCGGGCCATCACATAAAGTCTGGCGAGAGATGGTTATGCTCGCCAGACTTCGTCTTCCATTTTCTGGCAATATACTGTAACAACGATTCCCACTTGAATAATGAAAAATAGCTTCTCAAATTATTAAAAAACTGAAATTTTAATTTTTAGTTATTGATATAGCTATTGTAACTTATGCAGGTATGTGCAAGTGATGTTCCAAAAGTAAATTTGGAGTGTGTTCTTGACCTTTTCGTTTTAAAATATATGTTTCACACGGACGCCCTGGCTCTGCACATGTTTCCACGAGTAATCGGCAGCCCCTCACAGATTACGTTAGAGCCTAGTTAACTGTTAAGAGCTGTATACCCTAGCTTTCACATACAAATAAGGGTGTAGTTTGAAGTCTGTGTACGATCTAAAAAGAAGGGTGTACACGACTCATATACACCCCAAAAAATTCAGTGCGCCTACTTTCCCGCAAAGGATTTGGGGGAGCCAATTGCAGCAATCTAAGGGTGGGGCTTGGCAGATATTGACTGTAAATATGTTTGGACCTGAAAATACAGATTGCACAGCGACATTGAGCAGGACGTTTCACGTGCTCACGTCATGCTCAGTGTCGCTGCGCATACTTTTAGCTCCAGACACGGCCTCGTCATTCACACAGTTCCCCCTGAAGGTTTGCGGGAAAGTAGACGTTCCAGATCTCTTATGGTGAATTCTACTGGTAGATCCGGAGCGCTTTCCGAAATCAGCGAGGGAGGCAAAATTTCGCTCCGTGGGACCCGCTCCAAATCGACGAGCTGAAGATGGACTCGCAATTTTTGGAGCGACCCGCTCGAAACGGTCGGCCGCTCAAAATGGCCGCTGCTCGAACTTGACGAGCCGACCAACGCCTCAGCCGACTGAGGTTTCCAATGACCAGCCACAACCCCGTTTCGCCATTTCAATCATGTTTCTGGGGTATTCGGAAGTGTTCCACAAGATACTTGCACCATTGCGGGTAGTAATGGCGTTGAGGACATGCTGAGGTTGGAGCACGAGAAGAGCTCTTTCACGCTCCACTCCAAGCGCGCTCAACGACGCTACTGCTCCAACAGACGCCGGTATTTTGCTTTGTACTGCGGAAGAAAGCAGATGACATTTTTAGGTATCAAGTAAAAGCTTGGATTCTTAAGGACCTTTAGGGAAACCACATTGCGCGCACGATTATTACTACCATGTTCTAACATACGGCATACGCTCAATCTCAAATGTCTTCCTCAAGGTCCTCATATTGCCGCGAGCGCAGCTGACCAAGCAGGCAGCGCGCTCGTGGCCTAACGGTTATCGCGCGTGCCTCCCACGCGAAAAGCCAGGGTTCGATCCCTGGGCGCGACGCATCTTTTGTTACTCCTGCAATCTAGTTTTCTGGTAAATTCGAGAATCCTGTTGCGTGTTCGAGGTCCGAATGCTCTACGCGTCGAACATTCTACGCTGATTATTCCAGAAGCTTACGCATGTACATAAGGGGCTCCGCGTGGCGAACCGGAGTCAGTTTCGCCCCAGCGCTCGACTCTGCTGTCTCGCCGACTTCGACGCTCGCGACGCTTTGTTATTATTTTCTATTCCCTTTTTGTTTTCGGCACAAGTTCGCCACATTAAACGTTTATTTCTTCCTGTTTATTTATTGTTATTCTGGTCACCACCCGTGACATTCTGGTGGAGGTGCGGGGTATCGCATGCCCCTGCCGCGTACCCCTCCGAGGGCCCGGAGTGAAAGTCCGACGCCAAGCCCCCAAGAACCGAACGAAGACCAGACCGGGATCCGATCAAGCCGCCGGAACCTTGGCCTACCCCCGGAATTAGGACCCTTACCACCAAAGACCAGGCAAGCAAGGAGGACGACGATGGCCAACCAGTCGGAGACCCCGGCCGCTTCTGCCGTCGTATACCTGCCCGTCGCACCCCGGACTCCGACGCCATTCCACGGGGAGATCCACGAGGACGTTGAGGATTGGCTACAACATTACGAACGAGTGGCCCGCCATAACCAATGGACACCGGAGCAGTGCCTTCAGAACGTCTACTTCGCTCTGGAAGGCACGGCACGCACCTGGTTTGAGAACCACGAAGCATCGATTTCGTCGTGGGAAGAATGCCAGGCCGAGCTGCGACGCACCTTTGCCAACCAGCAGCGACGACAGCGTGCCGAAGATCTTCTCCAAGCAAGACACCAAGGGCCAAATGAGAGCGTCACAAGCTTTGTTGAAGACGTTCTCCGCCTCATGAACCGCGCCGACGCAAACGCTTCCGAAGAAAAAAAGTTGCGGGTCCTAATGCGGGGCGTGAAAGAAAACATCTTCGGAGGCCTCGTGCGGAGCCCGCCTACCACCGTGGAAGGTTTCATCACTGAGGCCACCAACATCGAACGCGCCCTTCACGCACGGGCCTCACACTACCAGAGACCTCCCGGCTTCGCTGCCCTCTCGCCGTCCAGCTGCAGCATCCCGGACATCCGTGACATCATCCGGGACGTCGTTCGGGAAGAAATCAAGAAGTTCCTGCCTGCTGCCCCCCAGCCTGCCTCGCTGTCAATAGCCGAAGTTGTCCGCGAGGAAGTTCAGCGGGCATTCCATCCTGAGGCCCCTGCCAGCGCAGCAGTACCCGAGGAGCCTTCTCTGACCTATGCCGCCATAGCTCGGAGACCGGCGCCAGCTGCCCAGCAGTATTCGACGCCACCTCGACGTGTCCTACCAGAGCCACAGACTTTCCGACGTCGGGAAGGGCAACCCGAGTTCGTCCGCACTGAACACCCGACGCCGAGGAAGACCGACGTCTGGCGAACGGCCGACCGACGCCCGCTCTGCTACCACTGCGGGGAAGCCGACCACATCTACCGCAGCTGCCCCTACCGTCGACTTGGGCTGCGTGGTTTCCACCCGAACGACCCACGCCCGAGGTACGGCGAACGCCCTCGCGATATCGAGGAGTATACCTTCGACGCTCGCCCTCTTCAGTGCCATCTCTCCGCCGTGAATCTCGCTCGCCGTCACTAGAGCACTATATAGCTCCTTCGGAGCAGAGTAGCGCAATCTAGAACGCCGTCTCTCGGCGACTAGCGGCGAACGCCCGGAGGTTCCAACTCTGGTCAAAAATGCATGGGAAACGTGAGAAAATCGTTGTTTCTTCAATGTTGTGGAGATGTACGGAACGACAATAGTTCTTGACATAATAAAGGAACATTTTAGAATCATTTGCGCTGAGTTTTGTGCCAAGTAATGACGTAATTTGTTTTTAAAAATTGCACGAGCGGCATCATGCAGCAGACGACGCGGCAACGTCACAGCGTCCACGTGACCCGCTCCGGCCAACCCAAAGAGCCCATCTCCGCTGCGTGCAAAAAATCGTCTGCTTCAAACGCCATTGCCTTGGAAATTGCCTTCTCAAAATTTGCACACGCATCCGATATTATTAGAACTTTGATAAAGTGTTTAGTGCATTACCAACTTCACGACAGACTAGTTTTGAAAAGTGTGAACTCGCCGTTTATTTTTTAACTAGCCGTGTTGCGTCGATCTCCATGTATTCTCCCATAGGGCGGGCCGCCTCCTGGAACCCCGAGTACCACGTGACTCGCGCCAAGCTGCTCTGTCGGCCATGTTGTCGGCAAAACACGTGGATCAAAGGATTGCGCTACTCTGCTCCGTAGGAGCTATATAGTGCTCTAGCCGTCACCACGACGTTCAGCGTCTCCAGCGCCACGACCCCGCCGAGAGAGCCTGTCTCCCCTGCGTCGCCGGGAAAACTAGGCGCGGCAACGCCTGGAGGTGGCGTTGCCGAAGACGACCGAAGTAAAGAGCCTCCAAGAACGACGGAGCGCTCCCACTCTCCCGACGCTGCGCATCGCAACGACGGTCCTGCTTCGGTGTCCAACAACCTCAACGTTATCATCGACGGTCACGACGCGACGGCACTCGTCGACACCGGAGCAGACTACTCCGTTCTGAGTGGGAGGCTCTCCCGCCGCCTTCGAAAAGTAATGATGCCGTGGGATGGACCACAAATAAGAACCGCCGGAGGACACCTCATCACACCAGTCGGGAGATGCACTGCTCGCGTCGAGATCCACGGTGAGACGTGCCCTGTCAAGTTCGTCGTTCTGCAAGACTGTTCGAGGGACGTTATCCTCGGAATGGACTTTCTCTGCGAGTATGGCGCCGTCATCGACCTCGGGGCAAACCAGTTGACGCTGCGAAAGCCTGTCCTGCCCCCGGTGGAGGCCAACACGACGTCATCCGCGATCCGAGTTATAGCCGACCATGTGAATCTGCCGCCGCGGTCGAGTGTTTTCGTCACCGTCATAACCGACGCAGCCATGCACGGTGAAGCTCTTCTGGAAGGCAGCGTTCAACTGCTCCTTGAGAAAGGAATTGGCGTCGCACGAGGCGTAACGGATCTTCAAGAAGGACGAACAACTGTTCTCGTGACAAACTTCGAGAGGAACCGCAGCACCTAACGAAGGGTACCACCATGGGCTACGTCGAGGAGCTTCAGACGCCAGCCGTGGTCACCGCAGTCTCAGAGGAAACCTCGTCGCCACAGCAGAAGAGCACGACGCCGCCGCCGCTCGACATCGACCCCGAGCTCCCAGCTTCGAAGCGCCGGCAACTGGTTGATCTCCTCTCCGAATACAGTGACTGTTTTGCCACGACATCGAAAGTTCGCCAAACACCAATGGCGAAACATCGCATTATTACCGACGACGACGCACTCCCTGTCCACCAGTCACCGTATCGAGTCTCCTTAAAGGAAAGGAAAGTGATTCAAGATCAAGTCCAGGAGATGCTCGACGACGACATCATTCAACCCTCAAGAAGTCCATGGGCGTCCCCGGTCGTACTTGTAAAGAAGAAGGACGGAACCCTGCGGTTCTGTGTGGACTATCGTCGACTGAACGCTGTGACGAAGAAGGACGTCTATCCGCTCCCCCGCATCGACGATACGTTTAGACCGATTGCGCCCACTCCCGAATATTTTTCG
>JABSTQ010004098.1:0-48070 GCA_013358835.2 Ixodes persulcatus
AGATGCCAATGTCATTATTCATTTTCGCATATTCTACGGTGACAGTGCAGGGAAACAATCACACACCAGATACTCAAAAAGACAAGCACACGCGCTGAACTTATAACTCTTGTGTATTCGACTACTTCATTCTTCTCTTCAACGTCTAGGTTGACATTCCAGATCGTGATAAGCACAAGAAATAGCAGGAAATACAAGAAAAAAAGCGAAAGACAAGAGAAGAGAAAAGGAAAAGACAAAAGAAAAAAGTAAAAAACGAAAAAGAAAACCCTTACAATTCATCCCTCTCCCTCACCGCTATCGCTTAGATAGAAATTGGAGCTCTTTGGTCGACAGCGCTATAGAAGGACTACTTGCACACTTGTCCTTCAGATGCTCTATTCTTTGCGCTTTCATTATTTCTTTTGTCAGTGGGTCTCAAATCCTATCTATTACGGAACAAGTTTCAAAATGTGCTACACAACCACAATCCGGACAGTAGATTCCCAAATGTCCAGCGACAACTCGATGGGTATTATAAAAATGCTCCCTTAAACAATCATTCAAACACCCGCCAGTCTGGCCTACATGCTCCTTACCACACTACATGCTCCTTACCACACTACACTACCAGACTGGCAGGTGTTTAAATCATCGTTTAAAGGAGCATTTTTATAACACCCACTGAGTCGCCGCTGGACATTTGGGAACCCACTGTCCGGATTGTGGTTGTGTAGCACATTTTGAAACTTGTTCCGTAATAGGTAAGAGTCGAGACCCATTGACAAGAGAAATAATGGAAGCGCAAAGAATAGAGCATCTGAAGAACAAGTGTGTAAGTAGTCCTTCTATAGCGCTGTCGACCAAAAAGCTCCAATTTCTATCTTAAGGATAGCAGTGAGGGAGAGGGATGACTTGTAAAGGCTTCCTATTTTAGTTTTTATTTTGTTTTCGTTTCTTTTTTTTGTGTTGTTCTTCGCTTTTTTCTTGTATTTTGTGCTATTTCTTCTCCTTATCACGTTCTTGAAAGTCAATCCAGACGTTGAAGAGAAGAACAAAGTAGTCGAATACACGAAAGTTTTAAGTTCAGCGCGTGTGCTTGTCTTCCCGAGTATCTGGAGTGCGATTGTTTCTCTGCGCTGTCATCGTAGAATACGGTTCACCAACTCGCCCAAGCATCCATTCTATCATTTCTGCAACATTATAATGACTCTGAAAGTGCAAGCACCTACAGGGTGTATTCACGCAAGTCTTGCAAGTGTTGAATTGTAGGTACAGCGCCCTGGTTGTGTCCATGTGCGATATATGACCAAATACCACAGAGACCAATACTGCAAAGTTCTCCGAAAACCAATCAGCGCGGTTGCGAGCGGCAAGAGTGGCACTGTTCACCACTCTCGCCGTTCGTTCGTGTTGGTGTGTTGCTACTAACAAGCGCACCAATGGGAAGGCTTCAGCCATTATTGGGAACACTAAATAAACAAATACAAATACAACACACACAGCAATACTGGATGCTAGTAGTGACGCACTTCTGTTGGGGTTCTGTGGATATTTATACAGCGTGTAGTTGGTCAGCCATTTCAAAGTTGCGATGAGTTGCTCGCTGTAGATGAGCAATTTAGCCAGTGCAGTTTGACTGCTAGCCTGGGGTCTTCAACCTGCACCACGCAGTAGTGATACATGACCGCACGCCGGTACGATGCTCATCCAGATCAAAATGGGCAGGGGTGGAGATTGAACCCAGGATCCTTGAGTTCTGCAGCGCAAGCTTTCGCTCCACGTGCTCCGAGTTGGTGTGCGCTAGCCCAGTCGGCCACCAATCCCCCAACGCAAGGCAACGCAACGCACTACTGTTGTAAACTCATAATTCCGCTTACGAATGAAATGCGCAATTCCCCTACAGGCTTTCATTCCACGTGAGTGGCATCAGAACTGCTAAAGGCCAGCCCATAAATACTGTCTGTGTTAAAAACAATCCTAGCAGCAATAAGTTGCTATTATATTGCTCAATATATAGAGCACCTTACCATGAACAGTCTTGGCAGTCTTCCATGAAGCCAGGACTTCAGCAGAGAAGACTGACATTCTGTGTCGTCTCAGGTCACTCACATCAGGATGGCGAAAGTGAATGCCAACGTCTAATTGGGAAAAGCTGCAGTAAGTATAAAGATGAAAGCACAGATTAGAATATATGATAAAAAATATCATGGACCAACATGAAAAAAAGATCACAAAAAGACAAGGACAAAAGGACAGGAACACGTAGGACGCAGACTGGTGCACAATGGCAACTCGATCTATTGAACACAAAAGAAAATAAATAAGAGGATGAGAGAAATCAGAAAGGCTGTGCTCGGAGAATGTGAGCTTCAGTAACTGGGGCGTGAGGCAAAGATGTCAGGTAGATTGTTTCACAGACACTCTAGAATTAACAACAGCCTTCCCATGCAGTAAGGTGGTGAGTTCATTCTGATTGAACATCTTGAAATGTAGCACACAAAAAACAAGGAATAAAGGAGATGAATACATACACTACATACCAGTGCAAACTCCCAACACAAATAATTTGGAAAAGAAAAAAAATAAAGAATGCGGAAGGAGCTTTAGCAAAAGTTCGAACAGGTCCAAGTGGAATGTGCTAATTCACCCATAGGCATAAGACTAAAAACGATTTCCTCGGCAGCTCAGGTAACAGACGGATGTGCAGACACATTGTTCGCCCATACTAAGAATAATAAAGGCCTAAAATAATTCTCTTGTATGCTTTTTTATAGTATCTGCTAATTAGTCACGTTTTTCCTAAGGATGACATACACGAGCAGTGTAAACAGTGCATAGGTAGGTGACAATCCATCATAGATTTTAGAGAGAGATTGAGCTGTTTTTATGTATTAGCCATCCATCTGTTACCTTAACTGACATAAAAATTATGTTTTTTTAAATCTGCTCTTGCTAACAGGTAAATCAGCGCGTTCCACTTGGGCCTGTGCTCGAGCTCCTTCTGCATACATTATTTCTCCCTTCTCTGATTTATGCGAGTTCTGTCTGCGCTCGCATGAGGTCTACGTGTTACTCTCCCTGTCTCCTTGGCATTTTGCAAACTATTTTTCAAGGTGTCCAATTAGTACCAGCTCACCACCTTACTACAATCATGCAACAACTAAAAACAATTACAACTTACACAATTCGCTGAAGGGAGTACCACAGGAAAAACAGGGATGGGGTGAGGTATGTCTAACACTATATACTTACACTGAACAAAATATAGATACCAAAAACTGGCGAGACACTACCTTAATTGAGGACATGCTTGTACATTTCCCTAGAAGCTTGTAATTAATACTTGATAGCCTCTAAAAAAAACACCAGTAAGAAGAGAACAAATGCTTCACCATTGAAAGCAGCCTGAGTGTTTCTGGAGGTGTGAAATTCGTTACACGTGCGTTGGATCATACGAAACACGTGTACTGCAAATGATCTTTAGAGCTCGACATTTCGCGAGGAATAAGTGCCGGCGTCAAAAATTATTTCGCGGGCACAAATTCTTGCGATCGGAAGTGGTATGCTATGCATTAATCACCATGGGGTGAATTCATCGCGGCACCAATTTTTGGCAATTCTTTTCTGAGTACGAATTGCGAAAATAAAGGCGTCTGCAGACGACTGGGGCGGCGAAAGCTACGGACTTGCTCGATCAATCAATCGCTGCTTTTTATCGGGTCCAGCTCTCAGCACGCAAGTACGGAGAGTGGCGTCGGCGATGGAGGGGCACCGCGCTCTTCCAGACATTCTAGCTTACCAGTAAACAATACGGCGGAGGGAGGAAATCAACCCCCCCCCCTCCTCTTCCGCCTTTGGCCCCCCCCCACCCCCACCCCGTCTCCCAAAGAGTTCCGCCGCTACTGATCGAACTTAAACGAGTATCGGGGAAAAAAGAAAAACAGCCTCGCATAACACCATTCGCGCACAATTAGTAATACTGGTAAAAGCAAGCGATCTACAGACAATAACAAGTCTTTTGAACGCAGGAAATAATCTAGCCCTAACGAACAAAAAACGAACTTACTTCGATCCCGTGCCATGATCTTGGCTGTTGAGCAGATTTGACGTAGTTCCACGTCCCACAGTCGCTTCCGTCTTTGTCGGACACATTTGAAACTAAGGCAAACTCCACGCATCACCACTAATCGGGTAATTGGACCGTTAGCCGGTCGTGAACACAGGCATTCAAACGCACACGGCCGGCAAAACGTGCGAAACATAGGCCGTTGATTCGATGAGATTGTATTCGTATCTTCAACACGTTTGAAATAAAACGATCAGCAAACCGCATTATAAAACTCATAAAAGACACAACAATAATAAATTATTGCGCACGTCAATATCGCCACATTATTATGAAAAAGCCCTGAACATGTTGCAAAATAATAAATACGAAACTAAGCCTGCAATGGTTCAAAACGAATTCAGCAGACATGCAACCTTATAGAAAAAGAGCCATGATCAGCCGGGCGTGTGTTGACGCTCTGGTTTGCTGAGCGTGTGGTCGTCGGTTCGAATCGCGGTAAACGCTATTCGTTTTCTTACATTTTTGTTGTATTTTTTTATTTTACACATTTTTCCTCACCTTTTTGCATCAGTTTTTATTATTTTAAATATTTTTTTTCTCATCTTTTTGTACTACTTTTTATAATTTTAAATATTGTTTTCTCACCTTTTTGTATTCGTTTTTATTTTTAAATTTTTTCTCACCTTTTTGTATTATTTTTTTATTATTTTAAATATTTTTTCTCACCTCTTTGTATTAGTTTTTATTTTAAATATTTTTGTCTCACCTTTTTGAATTCGTTTTTATTATTTTAAAATTTTTCACACCTTTTTGTATTAGTTTTTATTATTTTAAATATTTTCTATGTTTATGCTGTCGTCGGCCCCATTCTTCAGGGTAACAATCACGCAGAAGGTGAAAATAAAAAGTGCGAGCCCACATTTGAATTGATGCAATTCAGAAACCCTGGCCCTCTTGTTTTGCCGGGATGATTCGCTCCCTCCGTGCTAATAGGTGGGTCCGTGTAGTAGGCAAACAGCGCAAGTCCTTTCAACGAAGAAATAAAAATAGCGGGCACATTGAGCGCAAAATGGGAAAATGTGTAAGTGGTAAAACTGCCACAGTGATGAAGCCAAAGTTTGTCATGAAAGCGGTCATCTTCACCCACTATTGAAACAAAAATACCGCCATTTTAAAGCTGTAATTTAGTTGAGCTCATAGCGCGCTACGTATTAAGCACATCTCTTAATTTTCTGACTTCTGGAAAGTAGTATTTAATTTTGTTCTGGTAGATCAGCGCTATCCCCCGCGTGCCGCCTGGTCTTACTTATACAGGTTGTGCTCCGCAGTTTTACTTATTGTTAGGCCTAAACACTTTTTTATTCCTGAGATTCAAGTACAGCGCGGATAATTAAACTAGCTTTCAGAAATGGTATCGTTCGGCATTGTAACATTTATTTTTCGTAGCGTCAAGGGGTCACATTCACAAACCCAGCAGTGTGAACATCCACAACGCATTGGTGTTTCTCGCTTTTTTGAGTAAAGAAAAAAAGGTTTTTATATTCGCGTTCCTCTGGTACGGTATGTCGTATAACATAAGCTATTAAGAGACAGATATCGTTTGGCTATGTGAACATTTAAAATATTTCTCTTAGATGATCGTAACTACCACATAAAACAGTCGATTCCTGCCTGAAATAGCATATTTTCACACTAGGTTAAAATCACCAATAAAATGATCTCTCAGGAGAATTATGTACCTCTCGTGGCGTCATAAGCAATAAACACATCTCTTACTTTTCTAGTTTCTGGAAACTAATGTTTATTATTGTTTTTGTAACTCAAAGCGCGTGCTCAATCATGCCACGTCTTTTTTCTTCTTTTTTTTTTCATTCGAGGCTCCGCTATACCGTTTTTATTTTTTATCAGAGCCAAACACGTGCGTATAACGCCGGACCTTAAGTATAGTACATCAAAATAAACTAACTTCCTGAAAAAAGTATCGTTCGGCGTTGTAAAATTTAATTTTCGTGGTGTAGGGGGTCAGATTCTCAAATCCTGGACTGCAAATTTTCCTCACTGCATTGTTTTTTTTCGCGTTTTCGCGATAAAACACGTCAGCCTTGCCATGGTGAGATCAAATACGCCAGCGTCGGCAGTCATTTACGAAGGATTGTTCAACGCAAACATTTCCACTCGCTATTCATGAATTGCCGCAGTTCGTCGGAATCTCAATGAATTGACTGCATAGTGACAAAGGCAAAAAATAAAACGATGCCGGTCAGTAAACGGAAGTTACCGGGGCTCGCCAGCCTGCGAACAGCAAAGCGACGATGCCTGCCAGTCACTGAACTTCCATGTGATACTGGCCATCAAAGACAGCAAAATACCGATGCCGGCCAGTTACTGAACTTCCATGTAAATACTGGCCATCAAAGACAGCAAAATACCGATGCCGGCTAGTTACTGAACTTCCGTAAATACTGGCCATCAAAGACAGCAAAATACCGATGCCGGCCAGTTACTGGAACCTCCATGGAAAGACTAGCCAGCAAAGACAGCAAAAACTCGATGCCGGCCAGTCACTGTAACTTCTATGGCTGGACTGGCCAGTGAGCAAGACGAAACCCCGACGCCGGCCGGGGCCGGTAGCTTCCCGGCGCCCATGGCCAGGCGCTGCCATCCTGTTACCATGGGCGGGCCGGCGTAGTCCCGATACCGGCTGACGCGGAGTGCTATCTGCATCTACATGTTGACTGGCACCATATAGTGCCATATACAGTTATATATGACAGCCACTGGCACCATATACGACTTTATCTGGCAATATATTGTGTCATATATGGTGTCACCTTACCATATCTGCCCTGATTTCAGCCCTTGTATGGCAATATATGACCTTATATGTCTACTTATATGCCCATATACGGCCCTATATCAAATATATCTGGGTCATATATGACATTTCTGTAAGGGATAATCCGTCTCCGATGCCGTGCAGAAGAGAGGAACATAAAAAAAGAAGAGAATCAACTCTATACCGTCATTCATTCACGACTCACGGCAATACTAGTAACGTAGTGGGAATTCCGATCTCCCTTCTTGTGAACGGGACATTTTAGGTGAAAGTGGCTTCCTGGTTTGATTCGCCAAAGTAACAACAAAGCGGCATATTACAATCGAGCGAGCACTACCGTCGGAAACACTGCCCAAAATAATTTTATGTGGATTTTCTTGGCTTTCGACTGCGACATGAACACGAGGGTAGAAAAACAAATATTGACAGCACTAAACGTCAAACATTTTTGGCACACTCACACCTGCTTTTTTTTCATCGTTTGGTGACTCATATGCTGATTTCGGTTGCGCACGCGTACTTCTTACCGGCAATTTTGTTGCGTACGCAAAGCTTTTGCGTACGATTCACTAAAACTCTTTATTTGTTGTGTCCAAGTTCGAGCGGTGCGTGTTGTTTTCCAATCTCTGTCCGAAAGATACGAAGTTTAACGCTTTCATCCTGTGAGTGAAGTGAGTTGGTTAGTGCTATCAACGAAGGCTTACTTCGAACGCTAAGTTGAAAATAACGTATCAGTTGCTGCATCGCGGACAAAAATATATATTCTCTTATCACTGTAGCAAAAGAATGTGCCAGAATTTGTGCTCTTGTTATGATCGTGTATCGTTGTAGTCGACGTTATGCCTACACGGCGTATCGTTTTTGTGTTCTCTTCAACCCTGCAAACTACACCTAGGAAAAAAAAGTTTGCATATTGTTTTTTTTTAATTTTTACTTATGCTGCAGAAACACATCGCGCCCCGTGTTTTTGAAGGCACGGTAAACAGTGCTGAGGTGGCCGACCCCCATGCCGGCCGGTGTCTTGCTCGACCTCCCCGAAGGACAGGCTGTTTTTCCCTGGTGACTGCTGTATACGTTGAGCAACTCCGCGCGCATTGCGTGCTCCATCTCGAAAGGCGCAATCCATGACTCAGCTCTATCTCGCCATTGCTACAAAATGACCAGTGGAATTCGCAACTAGTGGCGAAATTAACCTCTGGAGAAGGAGAACATTGCATTATCAATCTTCGCCACTAGTAAAAGATTTTTCGCACCTTCAATACTTTTTATTTTGTTGCGTTACGGCTTAGTACCCGTAATGAAGGCGCGCTAGGTTTGCCTGCAGAGTTTCGGATCCAGTTGCACAATCTACGAAGATACTCTAATCATAGGTATATGGTTCACGCTTGTTTCTATGCGACTTTCCGAACAAGAAAGGTTTAAGTCTGAGTACACCTCATGGGGAGTTTTTCTATAATTTTGTGTTAGAGAACTAATGTGCTTTTTATATATCTTCATCGCGATAAAAAAAAAATTTATTAAAATTTCTGCATTGCGGCACTTCCATTCGTGTAATAAATATATAAGATATTTCATCGGAAATTGGACACCGTTACCGGGTGCAATTTTTCTTTCCGTTTACCGCCAGAAACGTGGCGAGAACTACGCTTTTGACGGGAACATGGCATTGTTCAACGGAGCGGCAATCGCTGCTGAGCCAGCAGACTGTGCTGGTTTCGGGGAATCAAGCTGCGAGTGTCCTTCAAGGCGGCTGTGGTACTTGTGCGCTGATGAGCCTTGCGTGAGCCACCAACGGCTCACACAAGAGCCACGAACCACGATTTCGCCCCCCCCCCCCCTATAAAACAAAAGAAAATTTGCACGGCGGCAGATTAGCGTTGCGTTGAGTCACACCCTGTTCACCGCCGCTCCGTTTAGCCAGCCCCATGGATCCTTCATGTGCGTTTTGCTAGGGTGATGCCGCTCTCGGAAACGCCTTATCACGCAAGTTCGGAGCAGCATTGAGGAAGTCACGAAGGGTGGATTAGCGTTTTCCCTTCGGATGGGGGGACCGGTAGATACAAAAGCCACTTTTCGGCGCACGAGGAAATAATGGAAGGAACAAAAAGGCGGCGGGAGAGGGTCTGGGAAAGGAATACCGACAGTAGGCATCACTCTAGCCAAGCCCACATGAAGGCACCCTAACCAGCCCCACATGATCCGCTGGTCAGCCTCTGCTGGCTCAACGGAGCGGGGCAACCCCACGGGGTGGCAGCGGCTAGAGTAAATCTATATGCTCCGCTTGCGGAGCAGAGTACCGCAATGGTGCCATTCTGGAGCCAAGCACTGCGGGAAGCCACGGTCGGTTTTTGCAGGGGCTCAAACGCGCAGACGCGAGGCGGCGTGCAGCGGCGCGCTGCGGAAGGAAAATAGTGCGGGGTGCGGCGACGAGCCGCGCATGCGCCGTGATCGTTGTCCCGTCGTTTCCTGTCTCCCTCTCGCAAAAAGCGCACCCGCGTACGCACCCGCGGGTCCCGCGGGTCGCGTGTGAAGTCGTCAAGTCGCTGTTGCTGGGACGCAGATAGCATCGTGAGCCCGCTGTCTGCCCAACTTTTGGAGGACCTTTCCCCTCGAGCGATCGCAAGAAGCAAAAGAACGCAGGCCTGCTTATTTTCCTCTTGTGTTTAATCGAAGAGCAAGTGCCGCTGCTCAGCCTGCGACTTTTTTTTTTTTTCAGCAGGCAGTTTATTTGATATTATGTAGACGAAACAGTGCTTTACCTTCGTGCGTTCTAATTATATGCGAATATGAGAAATGTCGAGGACCTCCACTTTCATGCTAAAATAATGCACTTTTTTTTTATCTGAAGTTTTTTCCATTTCACGAATTCGATACGCCCGATTTGAGAGCTCTTGGAGACCGGAGTTTTCGCATGCATTTAAGTTGGGATAAATTTTGAATTCGCTTGAATCGCAAACATTAGGGGCTCGCGAATAATAAATGTTAGACGGTGCTCCAAACTTTGGAAAATGCCGCAAGGTGCAAACTGCCTAATATAAAAAAGTCCACCGACGGCACTAACAGTCTCTAAAACATGTTTATCCACACCGCAATGGTGCCTGCAGAAATCTTTTGGGGTATTGTAAAAGGGTAGACAGTGATTAAAAATGATCTCCTTCCCATACGAAAAAGCCAGACGAGGCGGCGTCTCACGTCGTGTCTCGCCGTCGGAATCTGGTGCAAGCTCTTGCCGCTGTCTGCGCGATTTGTGCACTTGGTAACACTACAGCCTGTCATTTTCACGGGGCGCTTTCTACGCGCATGCAAAATTTAATGCGTTGAACGACGCAGCGACTGACGAAAACGCCGTTCCCCCGCTTTCAAACGAGAGCTCGCCGACTCGCCAAGATGGCCGGATGTGCCGGTCGCGTTTCGGTATCGCGTATCCCTCCGCGGGAGCCGCAGACGCGGGGAGCGCGATCGTCGTCCGTGTCGTCTGCTTCACATACCCTGAAAACGAATGTCCCAAAACATCGCTCGCGTTATAAAAAACGGGATTGTACTGTACAAAGTTGACGCACATAATGTTGAATGACTTAGGAAGCTTTCGGTTTGTTCGATTTTGATCTAGGATCTATATTTTGCGAACGCAAAGCGGAAAATATGTTTTCCCCGAAACTCGGCGCTCTGTAAGGCCGCTTTCCCGCATGAAGGTGGGATCCAGTTCTGCGCACGTGACCATTCCTCCGCCAATACGGAGATGGCGGTGAAAGGAAAAGGAACGCGATACTCTGGCTCTGCAAGCAGAGCCTATACAGTTACTCTAGCAGCGGCGTACTGCAAGGCACCCCTCGTCTCCTCGAGACGCTCAGTGAAAGCTTACCGCGCTTTGCTGGCTCAGCGCTAACTGCCTGCGATCTACGGTTCAAAATTCCTGCGGTGCGGTGTTTTTGTGAATGTTCTCCGGATCCCCACGGCAGCAGCTAACGCTTCCACGAATTTTCAGAATAGTTTCCTCGATAAACGACGATGAGCTTTTCTAAGAGTGAAAATCACTTTAAAAAAATACACTGGCGATAGAAAGACGATTCCTACGGTTAATATGACCGGCAAGAGTTGAACACGTTGGTTAAACATATTTAGAAGACACCAGCTGAGGAAACTAGGCATACAAACCGGCTTGCACGTGAGGTTTTAGAAGCTTTAAATATAGAAGAGAAAGGGGACATGTGTGTCAGTTCACCATCTGTGACCTTAACCAGAGAAGAGAGGACGTTCTTGCGAGGTGGAAGTACTGCCCACAAGTAGACAGAGGAGCAGGATGCCCCGCTTTAAAAACGAGGAAAGAAAAGGAAGAAGTTAAGCAAGCTAGGTTTTCATTGACCCTAGCCTGTCGATGAAGATGAAGTGCTTCATTAAATGCAGTTCGTAGTCCAGCGGTTGAACGCGTCTCTCTCGTTCTCCTCACATTTGTATGCTCGGCTTGTTCAGCTGTCTATCTATGCTGGAACGCAAACTAAATGATGCAGAAAACTGCATCGGGCACTGATTGGCTATTGTCTCGGGTCACGTGACATGACGTTGAAGTGTAGTTTTTCCCTATGCAGTTCGAGCCATGCTCGTAAAATGATGCAGTTGGTGGTGACGTCAAAAAGTCGTCACGGTGCACTTTGACGATGCAATTAACTGAATGGTCGATACGAAGCCGGAGATCAATCTGCATCTTAAAAGATGGCGACCCTATACTCGGCGGCCACTTTTCTTGGCAATGAAGGGAATGCTAGGGGGGGGGACTCCTCCGCCAAGCATCTGGGCTTTCATTACGTCAGTTTTGGTTTCGTTTTCCGTTTTGGTTTCGTTGTCGGCATTCAAGGCAAGCACGCTATACAGCTCGTTAGTGTCTATGAAACCGTTTCCAGTGGACATATCCGGGCTCAGAGCAAATGCCATCTGTTAAAGGGGCCATGAAACGATTTTTCGGCTAGGATAAATGATTTTGAATTGGGACTTTACTAATCGCATATCATTTAGTTTGTCAAAAGAAAGAGGGTAGAAAGTCAACAGCCAGCTTTTTGGTACGAACATTTGAAAGTATAGCGGACTATTTTGTACCTTCTTTCTTTCGAAAGCTCTCCGCCTTTTCACTATGATACATCCGCAGTTCCCAAAGCGCGTCAGCGGTGCCAAACTGACGTCAGCCGAGCCCAGCTCACGCATTGGACACGAGAGCTGCGTCACTCGGACGTATGCGCTCGTCAACAATAAATCTGTCGACGAATATTCGGATTCGCGTTCGTGGCCAATGAGTGCCCTCACGGAACTTATCGTCACTGGGGAATGACAAGTTCTATGGTGTGCCTAAAAAGCACAGTGGAAGCTAGGAGTCATCGCACCGGTGCCGAAGAATGTCACGGCGGCGTGATTTCAGAATTCGCATTTGAGTTGAGGATTAAAGCTAAGGAGGAAGAAGTAGGAAAATCGTTTCATGACCCCTTTAAGGAAGAGATCCCGGGCACGTCCGTTTCAATGGTGTCGGTTTATCGTTCCCTCTCGTGCCGTTCATGATCTCGTGGTTCTGTGCTCCTCTAGCTCATTTTCATCTTGTTACCTACTACCAGATCTTTAGTAACTAGAAAACTAATTTAATTTTTATATGTTTATTGTTCAAGATTTATAGTGATGTGACAATTATTATTCAAATGACGAATATTAAGATTATAATTTACGTTACAGCCAAAACACAATTTCGACCCGGGGACTGTGTTCAGCTGCGTAAGAAGACAACGTGCTTCGCCTCTGTAGCTTTGGCAGCATTGCCAAGAAAAGTTGTCGCCGAGTATAGCATATGCATCTCTACTGTTGTTTTCGCCAACGTATCGAGTTTTTAGAGATCTCCGGGATGCTTTCGAGAAGAGCGATGCGAAGTTTGTGGGCGAATAGTGGCTAACCAAAGGGGTGACTCTCTGGCTGTGCGACCAGCCTCGCGGAAAGCTCCAGCGTTGTCGTGAAGGGCTTCGTGTGCTGACGGTCGAACAACAAGTCCTCGCAGCTCTACGCTTTTACGCCGCTGGCGGCTCTCAGGGAACCGTTGGGACCGACGAAAGCATTGGTGCAGTGCTCTGTGAGCCGCGTACATGGTGATGTCACCAACGCTATCATCAATTTCCTCGGATTGAAGTGGCTGTGTTTCCAACAAACTCAAATAGAAAAGGCGCTCACAGAAAGGAAGTTCTTCGAGGGATGCAAGTTCAGCGGCGTGATCGATAAATATTCTAAATACTCTTACACGATTCAACGCGATTGTGTTTTCATCTGAGCGCACCCTATATAAGCGATTTGGCTGAGCGAAAAGCCAAGCAAGCAACGGTAACAGGCTTAAGCTAGTTCGTTCATACTTCATGTAGAGAGAGAGAAAGAGATACTTTATTTTAAAGCAACTACTTCAGGTAAGGCCAGCTGAACTAGAATAAACATACACATAAAGAAAAGTCCACACACACAGTGGGACTAACAACAGATTTTCTTTTTCCTCCTCTTCTACTACGAACACAACTTGGGGAAATATTCTCTTTTCTTCTTTTTTGCTTCCTACTTCACCGATAATTTAACCCCCAAGGAACATTTTTTCTTTCTCGAGCAGCACGAGAGAAGTTGCACTAACGCAGTCAAACTAGTCAAAAGTAAAATTTGTCGTTACTTGTTTATACAGCAGGAGGTCAGTCTGCCTGAACATGGCGACATTGTTACCCATTGCAGATAAGCAATTTAGCCAGTGCAGTACGACTGCTAGCTCGGGGTCTTTAACGTGCATCACGCAGTAGTGATACACGACGGGTGTAGGAAAAAAAGTCCCCGGAAAAATTGGCCCCGGAAAAAATGTCCCCGGAAAAAATGTCCCCGGACAAAATGTCCCCGGAAAAAAAGGCCCCAGGTGGAAAGTAGGAAAAAATGTCCCCAAAGGATTTTTTATCTCTGGGTTTCCCTGATCCTCATGGCCTTCGGGCGGTCCTGTCATATGTCCTTGGGGAAAAGGCATTGTGTGGCAAGTAGGAAAAAACGGCCCCAACAAATAGGGAAATATACAATTCCGTAAAGTATTTACACATCGCGACACTCTTAGCGCGAACACGACATCGGCGTATTTTCAAATTTTACTTAGAAAGAGTATTAGTGGGAACGAAATTTTACCGTCTGCATAATATCCACAAATAAGCACTCTCAGTACCTATAATAACTTTAATGACAATTAACCTTTCATTTCTATAAGAGAAAGATAAAAAAAAGCTAGTGATCGCTTGTTCCCGTTAAAGGGGCGGTGCAACGATTTTATGATTAAAAGAATTTGCATCTTGTCATTTTTACGTTGTTTATCGTGTCTCGGAGTATAGAGAAAACACCTCCTTCATTAAAAACGTCGCGATTCCGCTGCACAATCGCAAAGCAAAAGTCGAGCTTTTTCGCCCACCTGCAGCCCCAAGTGGCAGCCGAAGGAACTACGGCGAAAAGATTACGTGACCTCGCTCGGCTCTAAGCTGCAGCATAACGCCCGCTAATGTCAGCAAAGAGAGGGAGCGGAAGCGTCCTCCGAGATAGCACACGGGAACCTACACGGCACTCCGAATGACGTCACTGGGAGTGCGACCAGGTGTGACCCTGAAGACTGGGAGTGAGTTGAGGGGTGCCCGAAATGCCAATATTTATCTTTTTTTTTGCGCAACAACTAGGAGACGCAGGCGAAATCGGTTTTCTGTTCTTTTGTTCAGAAGTGTCAGAGGGCAACTTCCACAAATCTTTGACCGAAGTCCGGAAATCGTTGCACCCCCCCTTTAAGTGTCGCGCTTTTTACCTATTTGGAAATAGTACACAAGTACCTCTCACATTTCCCAAATAAAATCATTTGGGTTCGGCTAGAAGTGTTATAAATGTTTATTTCACAATGAAAAACAAACAAAAACATCGCGCTTTTTACCTATTGGGAAATGGTACACAAGTACTTCTCGAATTTCCCGAACACAATAATTTGGTTTTGGCAAGAAGTGTTATAAATGTTTATTTCACAATGAAAAAACAAAGAAAAACAGTTGAGATGCAATGTTACAAAATCAGGAATTAAATGACACACTCTAGATTCATACACAAAAGTCAAAAGCGTCTCGTGCGGCAGTGGAACAAATGTGCCTTTGGGGCCATTTTTTCCTACTTTCCACCTGGGGCCTTTTTTTCCGGGGACATATTTTCCGGGGACTTTTTTTCCGGGGACATTTTTTCCGGGGACGTTTTTTCCGGGGACATTTCTTCCGGAACCCATACACGACCGCACACCGGTACGATGCTCATCCAGATCGAAACGCGCAGGAGCGGGGATTGAACCCAGGATCCTTGGGTTCTGCAGCGCGAGCCTTCGCTCCACGTGCTCCGAGCTGGTGTGCGCTAGCCCACTCGGCGATTCTCCAAAATTCCCTGTAGAAAAAAAAACAAAAAAAAAACGATGTAGTTTCAACTCAATCGCCACAGTTCGGCGACGTCACCGGACACGTCACGGTGCAGTTCTCTTCCGATGTAGTTTGTTGGCGATGGAGTTTAGGCTCCTCCCACCGGCGACGTCACGATGCAGTTTCTCCACCGCTTTTTCCAGCATAGGCAGACTGGTCTCCTAAATTGGAATAACATCAGTTGCGGCGGACGTAAGGACATGAGCGTAAATACACAAATAGAGGCTTTATTGTCAGAAAATATGTATTAATGGTCTTGAAAATCGCAACCGCAACATGGACCATAGAACCTCTGATTAAAAAGTTAATGGCAAATTTTCGTTTATTAGGCCACTACTTGTCAATTTACGCTCGTTCCCTTACGTCCGCCGTAGCCGATAATGTTATCCCGCAGGAATCATTTCTTTATCAGAACTGTCGATTCTTTCAGAAAAAAGAAATAAATAAAACACGCGGTATATCACAGCTTTGACAACGCTTCACGCGTGTGAGGTTCGATGACCGACAGAAAATCTCCGATGGCCGTGATCGCGTAGCGGGAAAGTGCAATTTATGCAGCCCGATGGTCATATCAGAAAGATTGACACAATCCTGGAAAAGTATTCTTGCAACCACACTCTTAGACCAAAAGGGTTTATTCTTACACCCTCGTTCCATATACGACACCCCAAAACTTCAGTTCCCGTACAGCGCGCTCGCGTCGGACAGACGGCCTCAACTTCTACGAGGTGCTTGAGAAAAGTGAGATATAACTCTTTAATTAGCTCAAGTACGTATCAAAGACTACAAAAAAAACAAAAAACACTGAGGTTTTGTTGTAATGCCGAGAAAACCCCGATATTATTTTTTTGTAGTCAATAACACGTACATAACGTACATAACATAACACGTACACAACACGTACAATAACACACACACAAAAAATAAAAGGTGGAACAGGTTGATGGGTTCGAACTGCAGTCGGTTCCGTGTGGTTCGATTGTTCGTTTCTTTGTAAAGAGTGGCTGCGAGGTCAAAGAATGATAACTTCGGCCGACGTTTTGATGTGTGTGTACCTTTTGTTAGTCCAAAGTGGTTCTGACGTTTTTTTTTTGTTTTTTTTTTTAAGACAAGCGTGGCTGCAAAGTCAAGGCGTGTTGTCCCTTTGGTGCCATTGTTTGGAGTGTTTGTTATGATGACGATTTTGGGTTCAGGATGTATAAAAGGAGGGAGCACTGAATAAAGTGGTTAGCTGTGTTTGAGACGTCGTCGTGTTTCTTCCACCCATTCTCAGGTGGTCTAAAAAAATGGTAAATCTACACCAGCTCGCCTGCGCCCTAACTTTTGTTTCACTAATCATACCTGAGGCAGGCTTAGTCCCCTTTTCTTGTGCATCTTCGATTCCTTCATCGCCACCAACCGCTCTACCACCGGAAGCTGTCACGGTCCTGGACAAGTTGGGACGTCGCCTTGCGGAACTGGAGGCTGAAGTGGCGTTTTTCGGCTTATGCTTACGGAAGAGGTACGTTGACCCGGAACTTTTCAAGCATTTGTCAGCATCAGCGGTCCCTTGGTCCATCAAGGGACCGCTGATGCTTCAGCGGTCCCTTGAGGACTTCAGGCAACATGTGGACTTCCGGAACTGGAACGACATCAGGAGGACCCACTTCGACCGGATTTTGGTGCGTAAAGCGAAATCATGTTTTGGACAGTGTTAAGAAATTAAGCGCGTGCGGGAGAATGGATGGAAGACTAGCGGATAGAAATCTTATTAGACAGACTTATGAAGGAGTTCCCCATGAAAACAGCTATCTTGATGTACCCCACATGTCCCTTGTAAACCCATGTAAGGAAGCGGTATCCCGGAAGACTGAAGAATTTTTAAGCAGAGGGCCGAAGTTTTGTTTAAATGTAAAACCGTCGAGGTTGGACGTGTTCTCGTCGCTACAGTCAGTCGCGAAAGTTGTCACTCAGGATGAGAAGGCAGCTTTCGTTGATCAAGCAATTGGGCGAATGGAAAATGTCATGGGCAGGGATTACCCAACGGAAAGAAAGAACTTTAGGGAAGTAAAGGCGGTAAAAAACGAGTTGGAATGTAAATCGCTAGATGTGTTGCAGACGGACAAAACTGGGAAGTTTGCAATCTTACCCAAGTCGGTTTTCCGGAAGAAGGCAAAGAAGGCGTTGAATTCCCTGTTTGTGGAATGGACAGGGAATATTGGAAAGATGAGAAAAGAAATTTGTGGGGTTCTTAGGGAAGAGGAATTTGAAGGGACGGCAAAGAGGATAGTGAACTCAAAACACTCAACATTGAGCCTGAAGTTTTTTTCTAAAAGACCATAAACCTGAGCTTCCTTTCCGCACAGTGATAAATGAGAATGGGACTTGGCAGAAGGTGGTGTCTCAATTTCTGCAACAAGGGTTTGAGTATGTAAGGCTTGAAGATCCGCTCTCACTGAGAAACTCAAACGAATTAATTGACATCTTAGAGGTCCATCATGGCAGGAAGTGCTCGATGTTTTCTATGGACATAAAAGACCTTTATTATTCGTTGGAGAAGAACAGACTGATGAAGCGAGTAAAAGAGGCCCTGGAGCCGCTCCAGGGCCTCTTTTACTCGCTTCATCAGTTTACGAGATTACGCTCCAGTGGAGCGTAATCTCGTAAACTTTCAGTCAGGTTCGGGCATTTCAGTAGATTTTTTCTTGACGGTGTTGGATCTGTATCTTCGTTCAACGGTGGTTGAATACGATGAGCAAAAATTTGTGCAGAAAGATGGTGTGTGCATAGGTTCATCGGTGGCACCAGCTTTAGCGGAGATATACCTGAACTCTCTTGATTCTGCCGTGGTAGAAGGACTAGTAAAAATGCCGTCGGGCAGCTGTATGGTCAGGAGATATGTCGACGACATTGTGGTGTGCACCTTTCAGAGTGGAATTGCGGAGAAGCTAGAGTCATTAATAGTGTCAGCAGCTTCTGAACTGAACTTCACAGTGGAAAAACCAACGAATGATGTGTTACAGGTTTTAGACCTAAAACTTCATGTGGGTGAAGCCCTATGCTGGGAGTATGGAAAGGATGCCCCGAAACCAGTACTCCCCAAGAAGAGCTGCAACTCTAAGACGGTAAAGGCGAGTGTCGTTAGATCGCTGTTCACCATTGCTCTGAACAGGTCTTGTGTTCATTTCATGGCTAAGGCAGTCAGGGGGCAGTGGCAACGGTTGATTAACGCAGGCTACGAGGGAGAGTTCATCGGGAGGCAAGTGACCTTAATGAACCGGGAAAAGGAAAAGGCAGAGGACAAATCGAGAAACAGGGTCGCAGTGATGCCGTATTTTCACACCGTGTCACACAATGTAAAAGCGTGTGCAAAAAAAAAATTGGCGTTAATGTGGTTTTCAGCTCGGACTTTAAGGTGGGCAACCTCACCCCGTTCCAAAGAGAGAAAAAAGAGTGCCAAAAGGGTCACAGGGAAAAATTTGCGTTGTGAAACTGCTGTCGTTTACGACATACCGATGACTTGCGGTTTTAGGTATATAGGGCAGACCTCAAGATGCTTGAACGATCATCTAACTGAGCACAAAAGAAACGAAAAAATAAAAGCGACTAATTCCGAAATTGCGACACATGTACAGGAATGCAGGAACTGCTCAGCCGAGTGGTCCGGTACAGCGGTAGTATGCAAAGAAATCAATGACGTCAAAAGGGTTGAAAAGAGACAGTAAAAATTAAGTCGATCGGCAATTGCATAAGCCAGGCGTCTATGCTTCTTAGTGATAGGGCGAAAGCTTTTCTGCGAGTATGAATTGAACAGGTTTTGTGTTTTTCGCTAGAGGTACCTCCTTTGTCATGATCTTGTGTCGTTTGTATGCGTACATAAAAAGGGAAGGAAAAAAAAAAGAAAAGGTGGAACAGGTTGATGGGTTCGTACTGCAGTCGGTTCCGTGTGGTTCGATTGTTCGTTTCTTTGTAAATAGTGGCTGCGAGGTCAAAGAATGATAACATCGGCCGATGTTTTGATGTGTGTGTACCTTTTGTTAGTCCAAAGTGGTTCTGATGTTTGTTTGTTTTTTTGTTGTTTTTTTTAAGACAAGCGTGGCTGCAAAGTCAAGGCGTGTTGTCCCCTTGGTGCCATTGTTTGGAGTGTTTTTTATGATGACGATTTTGGGTTCAGGATGTATAAAAAGAGGGAGCACTGAATAAAGTGGTTAGCTGTGTTTGAGACGTCGTCGTGTTTCTTCCACCCAGTCTCAGGTGGTCTAACAAATTGGTAAATCTACACCAGCCCGCCTGCGTCCTAATTGTTTTTACATTAGCAATTTTCCTAAGTTGTACCGCTCGGCTATCAAGCCGCCTGTGAAGGTTGGGAACATAGGTTCGACGTCAGCGCGCTGTACGTCGAACTAAAGTTTTGGGATGTCGCATATGGGACAGGAGGTGTAAGAATACACCCTTTTTTCTGAGATTGCATGAGGTTCCAGTGGTACTTACACATGCATTATGACCCAATTTGACGGAGTTCCTCGAACAATAAAGAGTTGTCAACAGTGAATATTACGCGAGAGAATAACAGCAGGAATCTATAGTTTATTCGAAGCAAAGCGAGCATCAGAAAAACGCATTTTGGCGCCCGGGGCGGCCAGAAGCACGGACTGAGCGCACCCGGCGTGCAACCAGCGAATGAGAGGGAAGTTAAATCAATTTGTTTTCAGAACCAGTGTGCCGGCAGCCGAAAAATATTCGCTTCAATTCTATTATCGCTTTCGACACGTTAGTACACACTCGAAAATTTTCAACAATATCACGCGAGCGCCAACCGGCTTTTAGATCAGCGCATCATCACGGCGCGAAGTGGCGAAATCAACGACAGTACGCGCGTGCGCAGACGAAACGCACCGAAGTCGGCGCGTATGCTATTAGCGGCGAGATGTTTGGGTGGCGCCCTCCTATGGTTACCTCTCGTGACGTCATTACCCTGTGAACAACATGTTCGTTGGTGTTTGTAATTAGCAAGGTGGAAGCTGGAAGCTGGAAATCATTGCGTTTTTAAACCAATACTGCTAACACCGTCAAAATCGAAGTTCGTACATTCCTCTTATTTCCGCCGATGAGGAATCCTTTGCTATCGTCTTAGTCAGCATTCGGCCAATCGTGGAGGGCCGACTACCGCGACGCTTTCGATCGGTCACGTCGCCAATACTGTTTCCCGAATCACGACACACCCTTGGCGCGACGCCCATCGCTTGCTCCGCCCCATAAACAGGCGACCTAAAGAGTAATCAAAGCGACACACGCGATACGCAAACACGAACAGCCACCAGTGGGAAGGACAACGACGGTTCCCGGACATTTCATCGAACGCCGTTTTGTCGAACGCCGTTTCATCGAAAAAATTGACGTTTCATCGAACGCCGTTTCATCGAACGTCGTTCCATCGAATCGCTGATGGACGTTTCATCGAATGTCTTTTATATAAAAAGTGTGAAAGATGCTCTTTTATGCACGGATCGAGTGCATTTTCGTGTCATTCACCCATTTCATTGTCAGGTTTTTAAATGTCCGAACTTCTAGCTGTTTCAATTTATTTTGATGCAAGTAACCCATGAGGATATTTGTACCGATTTTTATGTTTGTTTCGCATATTGTGCTTATCTGTTCACCCCCTCTGTATTACCCGATGGGCCTTGAGGGTATTCTAACAAAAAATAAAAATAAAAAGTCGCACTCCCGGTAAGAGCGCACTCCAACTCATGGAGGCCAGAAGGCGACTTAGGTTTTGCGCAGGCGCAACAACTTTAGCCAAGTGAGCCTCCTAGCCTCTCATGTCTTTCTATTGATACTTTTTTATTTCCCGAAGCTTGCAGTAGGTAAAGCTGAGGTGCTATTTATGAAACTACAATGAAACATTCAATGAAGTCAAAAGTGAGTGCGTCACTTCAAATTTTATTTGAAAACTTTCGGGGGTTCATGTGTTCGTGCGACAGCCATTCACCGTTTCAAAAGATGAGCGATTGCTCTCAAAACGTCCCCCGCAGCCGTGCTCCGTGGGTTCTCATAAAAAAGGCGGACCTTCTCATTTCTTGCCGCTATGGCCTTCTTCTGGCGAGGAGGCTCTAGGGAACTCAGCATCGCCTCAAGCTTGTCTTCCGTCAGTTGATGTTGTGCTGCGATGCAAGTCAAAAACTTCCAGAACCAGGGATGGGCACCTCCGACCAGCTTCAGGAAGCGGGAATGCCACCCTGGCGTTCGATAAGACGGCGTTCGATAAAACGGCGTTCGATAAAACCGCGTTCGATGAAACGGCTTCGATGAAACGGTGTTCGATGAAACGGCGTTCGATGAAACGGCATTCGATGAAACGGCTTCGATGAAACGACGTTCGACGAAACGGCATTCGATGAAATGTCCGGTCCCAGACATCGACATGAGCTTATTCAGCGAACGAAAAGACAGACAAACACCTCACGCTAGGCACGCAAACAGAGCAGGGATAGTTACAAGGATTAGAGGGATGCGCACACGAAGGCAAGCAGTGGACAATAAATGCGCGAAAACTCGCAGCAACCAAAGAACCACGCAGAAAACACATATGTGAACACGCACCAGAAACACGTGCGTTACGCCGCGTATCGACGCGGAACTGGCGATCTTGGCATTTTGGTGATTTGAAACTTCAATGTCGATTGAGTCAACGATTGTATTCAGCAGACTGTGAACTGGTGGAGCCTGGCATAAAAAAACAATCATTCGACGATATGAAAAGCGATTCAAAATCTTCCCAAAAGCTATTTTAGCAGAAAGTACCGTTTTATAAAGGACCACACGAGTTGCAAGAGACCAAGTGTACAACCAGGTTTCGAAGCTGGCAACCACATCTGGGATCAGCGCCATCCTTGGCAGTTTCCCGAACCTCGCGTAGTCACATTTCAGCCGCCACCACATAGAGGGCGCAACCAGAGACCCAATTTATGTTTTGTTTTTGTATTTTTAGGATTAGGTTAATAATTAGGCACCATCGTCGAAAATGTGGGCTAATACCCAGGACCTGGGACAGTAAACTCTATTTCATACTAAAAATATTGGCCTAAATGCTTGCCATAAGGGGTCAAAACAGTCGTTTCTTATTATGAACAAATTCATGATTTGGCCTATATTCAAAATATTTTTATAAACATTCAGTGTTGAAATTGCAAAAAGGGCCTCTACTGACAAGGCAGACGATGTTCTTTTTTGCGGGCCTACAATTTTGTTCGTCTGGGCCAATTCTTAAGCGCGGTATCATGGCAGTACCAAATGAAGTTTGTCTAGATTTACTGTTCTTTGTCAATTTTCACGTGAGCATTCCGAAAGAAGTTCATACTCCGTTTCACTTTGAGTCCAGACGCAGCCGACGCTACGGGCTGGTCGGACCAATCAAACAGCATCAAAAGCGCATCATCATGGTGTTCGTTTTGTTTCCGTACGTGTTATATTATCGCTGAACCAATCATAGAAAGAAAAGCCCAAGTGACTTTCGCTTTTAACGCTGCTTGATTGATGGCGGTTTCCTCGTAGCGTCGGCTGCATTAGGACTTAAGCTGAAACGAAGTATAGCTCACATTACATTGAAATGTGGTGCAGCTCTTCCGACGGAAAGTAAAAACACCTGTAAGAAGTATCAAATAAAATGTTCGAGTAGATTCGTAGGAAATCGCGACTGAATGTGCATCCGCGAAGTCAGTTCTTCTAAAACATATATCTGCCAAAACAAAACAAAAAAGACCTCCATCAGCAATGAACCCACTGTTCTTCTATGACATTCTTAACTTTAAAAAATTGCTCTACTAGTAGACCCTGTACCATTGTACTACGAAACTATGTTTTGCCGAATAAGCCGATACTCGCAGGTGCGCACTGAGTGATGTTTTCACATGAGGAAAACTAATTTTAGATCAGAAAAAGAGATCATGTTACACACTACAAGATAATATAGAACACATAATTTTAGGAAGTTTGAATGCGCCGCAATCGCGTTTTAAAAGCACGCTAATAGTATCATCACTCATGGCCGCCGTGTGACCCCAGCCTTAACTTGACCGAGCGTCCTGGGCTTAACTGTGGCGCAGAAGGCCATCGTCTCTAGGGTAAAGTGGTCGCCGCCGAGATTTTCGTTGGTTTTCTCTCACTTGGCGTATTTGACGTTCTTGACGAAAGTGAGGTCCGGGCAGGTGTCCCTGCCCGAGATCGTGCCCGTGTTTCTCGGTGTGGTGGGGTCCGTCAGTAGGGTCAGTCCTTCTCGATACATGGTATCGAATATCCATATGCTTATCGGTTTCATGTAGCGATACCACCAGAGAGTGTGTGCCGTGTTGAAATCTCCTCCAAGGATTATCGGATCATGTCCGGCAATCTCCAGGGCATCCTTGAAGAGTTTTTGCACGCAGTCTCTTGACGATTTAGGATTGCACTAGACGTGCAGTACGTGGTTGGCATTCTTCTGTTGTCCTTGTGGAATCAGAGTAACCATGCAATTGTAAGGTGTCTTGGATGGAAGCACGTGTTTCGACGCAGTAAATTGTTCATAAACCAGAATGCAAACGTGGGAATCTTCTTTAAATATGGCGTAGCCCTTTAGTTTTGCCAAATTTATACCTTGCTCTGGAGGCATGATGACCGTAGGTGTCTTTTCCGTCGTCAGCAAGCTGACGCTGGATTGCTTGCGACGGAAGCTCCTGCAGTTCCAGTGCCAAATCTTGAGTTGCGTAACCATGAAGGTCTAGTGAGTTAAGGAACTTAACTAATTTTCTTCGCCTGCGGCCTCCTTCCGTTTAAGGGTATGAGATCGGAAAAAGTTCTTGATCAAGTCAATAATTTCCCATTGTACGAATACCCATATTCCAAATAAATCAAAAGAACCGCGAAGCGAAATCCTTGGATAACGCGTGAAATTATTCATACCAAGCGAAAAATTAAGAGACTCCGAAAACAATTATAAGGAAAAGTGAATCGAAGAAAGAACACATCACGAACTTAACTAAAGCACTTGGGAGCAAAATAAAGTGCGCTAAAAAGAATTTTTACAACGAAACTCTTTATACCTTCATCAGAAAAACACCAGATAAATTTTTGTGGTACATAAATCCGCGCGCAAAAGTAATAAACGATACAGCAATCGTCAATAGCCCGGACAAGGCTAACAGCTTCAATGACTATTTCCTTTCAGTCTTTACACGCGACAACGGCGTTGTGCCACCGTATATGAATAGGCAATTACAAGATACCGTGGGCCACATAACAATATCTGAGGCCGGCATACTCTGTCTTCTTCTTAATCTTGACCCTAAAAAGTGCCGGGCCAGATAATATTATGAACGCATTTCTGATAAGGTACGCAGAATGGATATCAAAATACTTATCACTCATATATACCAAATCGCTGCAAGGATCAAAAATTCCACCCGACTTGAAGCAAGCTAAAGTTATTCCAATTCATAAATCGGGCAGCAGAGAGAGCATTTCAAACTATAGGCCGATTTTACTTTCATCAACATGTTGCAAATTATTGGAACATGTTATCCTAAAGAATAGAACTGCTTTCGTCGAAGAAAACAACGTTTAAGGTGTATGCCAGCACGGTTTTTGACACGGATTGTCAACCGTCACTCAGTTAATTAAAAGCGTGCACGATTTTTCCTCGGTTATAAATCGAAGAAGACAAGTGTGCGTCATCTTTCTATACCTGTCAAAAGCGCTTGACAGAGTCTCCCACAATAAACTACTTCTCAAATTAACAAAAATCCTAGGCGACGGACAAGTTGTAAATTGGATTAAGGACAACCTCTCTGGACGATCTCAATTCGCGAAAATTAACGAAAATAGCTCAGCTAATAAGGCCGTAAATTCAGGAGTACCTCAGGGTTTAGTGCTTTCCCCTCTTCTCTTCCTGCTCTATATCAGGGGTCTCCAAACCCCGGCCCGCGGGCCAGACCCGGCCCGCGGAGGCCTTCTGACCGGCCCGCGGCTGGCCATGGCGTTTATAATGTGGCCCGGCCCGCGGCCCGCTACCAGCAGGCCCGCTGCTAGCAGTGCGGGCAGAAGCGCGCGTAAAGACGCGACGGCGCGACGAGCACCGAACATACCGGAAAGAGAGAACACCGCTTCGTATTTCTCGCCCGACGCCCAAGCGAAAAAGGCATTTTTTATGCTCGGCTCACCCGGAAGCTGACAGTGCGCTGGAAGCTGCGTGTTCGCCGGACCAATCAACCGCATGTCTCTTATCGCCATATCTCGCTCCCCACGCGTGAATATGCAGCGAGGGTGTGATCACGTGGTAAAAGACCGGGAGTTGACTGGTTCAGCGGGCATGCAGGTCTCAGTGCACTGTCAGCCTAGGGGTGGACGGAGTATAGAAGAATCTCGAACGCGGCTTCAGTGGCGCAAGCGGTGCGTTCATGCAGTTCACGCACTACTCTCTGGCATTAGATAGATCCACGGATGTTTGTGACACGCCACAGCGTCTAGTGTTCATTCGCGGTGTCGACTGTGAGTTCAACGTTACGGAAGAACTAGCGTCAGTACATAGCATGCATGGGACCGTAACTGGAGAGGACATCTTCAGAGAATTAGAAAATACTGTATAGGAATACAACCTCGAGTGCGGCAAATTAGAATTGGTGGCAATTGATGGAGGAAAGAATATGTCTTTGGTAAGGAAGGGTCTGGCTGGACAAATCACAAAAGGCGCTGAGGTTGGTGGATTGACAAAGCCAATGTTTCTGCACTGTATGATTCATCAGCAGGCACTCTGTGGGAAATATGTGGACATGTCGTGTGTTTTAAAACCCGTGGTTCCAGCCATGAACTACATCAGGTCGCATGGGCTTAATCATCGCCAGTTTCGTGAATTCCTAAAAGATGGTGAATCGGTGTTTGTAGACGTGACCTCCCTTAGCAAAAAATCGGGGCTCTTAAAGTATACTTTATTTGCACTTCCAAAAGTATGCTTGATGTTCTAAATTGGCCGGTTTTTAGTATACTTCTGACGCACTTCAAAAGTAACATTTCGCCATCCTTTTAGGATACTTCTAAGCATACCTGTAAGAGGCATTTTAGTAGACTTCTGACGTACTTCAAAAGTAACATTTCGCCATCCTTTTAGGATCATTCTGACGTACTTCAGAAGTAACATTTCCCCATCCTTTTAGGATTCTTCCATCATACTTGTAAGAGGCGATTTAGTATGCTTTTAGGAATCCTTTTAGGACACTTCTGATCAGCATTTTAGTATGCTTTTAAGCAGGCCTTTAGTATTATAATGTGTACCCCAGATTAAACTTGGAAGCAGGCTTCCAAATATAATCGGGGGTACACTTAGTGGAGCTTTTAAAGTATTTCACCTATTCCTGACCAATTCCAGTTGAGGATATCTATAAAAGTATATTGATTTAGCAATTGCTGTGGTTTGCACTTATCGCAACTAAAATGCATTACGTTACAGGCTTTAATGTAGACGAAGAATTCAAAGTGATGACCGATTAAAGAACTTTTTATTAAACAAACATTTTTCGATAGAATGAACACATATTGCCTACAACAAATACACTACAATGGAACAAAAATATAATACTTGTACTGGCTTTCAAATATCACAGATGCAAAGGGAAGCTAAAGAGTTTCTTGGAAACAAAAACGAGGTAGAGGTGAACTCTAGAGTAGTTTTATCCCGTCAATCTGAATATCACGTTTGTTTTTCCTAAAGATGCAACTGAACGTGAGAAAACATGAAAACTCTCCGACCAGTCGTTACGTCATAGACTACTTTCACGAGTGCCGGGCGCGTGTCGCTCACGTAGACAGTGTGTGCAATTGCAAGCTTGCCAGGTTATTCCCTCGCACCGACACCAGTCGCGACGTGAAGAAAAACGCTGAAGAAAAACGAGTAAAAAAGGTATTGCACCTGTTAAAATAAAACCTAAAATAATTACCATCTACCATGACTGAAGTAACATTCCCTTCATGGCTGAAGAAAAATAAATGGAAAAAAAAGTTATTGCACCCGTTAAAATAAAACTTACAATAATTACCATCTGCCATGACTGAAGTAACATTCCCTTCATGGCTGAAATAAAATAAATGAAAAAAAAAGGTATTGCACCCGTTAAAATAAAACTTACAATAATTGCTACCTACCATGACTAAAGTAACATTATGTACATTACTGAAGTAAAATGAATGAAAAATATTAACGCACTTATTAAAATAAAATCTAAAATATTAACAATCCATCAGATTGAAGGGGAAAAAAAAAGACAACGCACGAAATGAATGAAAACGAGCTAATTTTTTCATTCCGCAGTTTTATTCACTGTGTTTGAAGCTTTTTTTTGGGGTGTACGAAGTGTTGCTGCACTTCCTTCGCAAATACTCCTTGACTGTTTTCCGAGTTTCTCCGGGGAATTTTGCAATAACAAACGCTGAAAAGAGAAGACAACGGACAGTTAAGAAACTTGCCCTTCATATCTGGGTAATACTACATAATTATTCTTAATGTGCACATAATTTTAGCAAATTTCACAAAGATGAACCAACAAATAAAAAGCTAATCATCTAAATATATGAAGTGGATTCGGATCAGATCGGCAACGACGACGACGAGCGAGAGGAAAAAGCGAAGAAAGAGGAAGATGAGAACTAAGTACGTAATAAGGTGGAATAAATCAACGTTTCAGATCAACCACTGAGTTCGTAAGACAAATCTAGGGATCATTACAATTTGGCGCAGCCGACAGGATTTTCAAGCAGGAACCAACATGTGGGTAACATTTACCGTGAAAAAAACGGCCAACAACGAAGTGGTGCTCGTAAGCTACCAACAAGACGATGATGAACGACAGCTGCCTTGACACGTCAGCACTCCGGAGCTCATCGAGTTGGTTCTTCAAAAGGCCAAGCTCTCACCCGAGGAACTCATCAGCAAAGGCTCGGCAAAAGTGAATATCCAGCTTTCGGCATTTGAAGACTTGGTTCTAAAACCAAGCCTCCATCACCTAGATCGCCCGGACACGTCAGCTTCTACTGTAGCAATAATGATGGAGTCGCTACAGTTGCAGCAGCAGCAAATGGCGCAGCAAACCGAGCTGATATGAGCGATCGTCTCGGCACTGAGAGCCCCACAAAGACCTCGTTTTGAGCTCGTCAAGCCGGACATATTCGATGGTTTCTCTTCAAGTGCGGAGGCCTGGATAGATTTTTATGAGTATGCCGCAGAAAAGAACTACTGGGTAACCGAAGAGGATAGGATTAAAAACATGCGCCTTTATCTCAATGGAATCGCCAAGAAGTGGTATGACCTGCACCTGAGAGACCACCCCGCGGCAACCTGGAGCGACTGGGAAGATAGCTTTTTGACGAGTTTTCAGGAAAACGCTGTAGAGAGATGGGACCGCGCGATCTTCTTTAAGTTCCGATCAGGCTCTCCACTGGAGTACTTCTACGAGAAGAGAAGACTTCTTCAACTTGCTGAAACAGGGCTACCGCCACCGGCAACAGTAGCCCTAATCACCCACGGGCTTCCACGAGACCTGCAAAGGCAAGTTCAAGTGAGATCTCCGAAGTCGGTTGAAGCGCTACTCGAGTGCCTTCAGGACCTGCCCAACCCACTGGCTGACAAGAATCAGTATCAGAGCAGTCGGATGACTCAAGACTCAACGGGTAGAGAACACGATCGTCCACACGATCGTCCACAGCGGCGTAATTTCGACTGGAACCGGTCTTCGAACCTGGTTGCAACACAGGCTGGTCCCATGGAAAACTGCCCTCGCACGCGAGAAGAAGAAACAAAAAAAAACGAATAAACGAGGGTGAACAGTCCCACCCGAGGACAAACCTGGAGACTGTTTATTTGGCTTCTTTGAGTTTATTACACATAGAAATCACAGTGGACGGGTCAAAAATGCAGGCATTGGTGGACAGTGGAGCATCAATTTCTATCATCAACAAAACCAGGGCCAATCTTGACAATGTTTACAGCTGAAAGACGGTCTGCGTGCAATGTTACGATGGAAAACGACAACTTCATCATCATTGGATTAACGTTGTACTTGTGTTTCAAGGGCGCTGTGCTGAGACTTCAGCACTAGTTATGGATGGGGTAGAATATGACTTTCTGTTGTCCAGGCCTGACATGAGGCAACTCAGGATCAACATCTATTGGAATGATGAAGTCTCGGTGGAAAAACAACCTTATAGCAACAGTTCACTTTCTCCCACAAACTCAAGGACGAAAACTGAAACTTGTTTGGACAAAACAAGAGGTTAGCCAGAAGTATCCAGAACTGTTTTGTGTCACCACCTATTCTCCTGCCACCACCGAATTTCAAGTACCTTTCGTACTCACCGACAAAAGCGTTATTCGTAAAAAGCCGTACAACATAACAAGAGAAAAGAAGTCCTGGCTGAAAGAGGAACTACAGAAGATGCTGGATGCGGACATTATCCGACTTTCAGTTTCACCTTTTGCCTCACCAGTGACCATCGCTCTAAAGAAGACGGGTCCTTCAGGTTGTGTACGGACTATCGCGCCCTCAACCAACAGACAGCCCTGATTCCTTTCCCGATGCCTCGAATTGACAGCATTATTGATGAAACGGGTGGATGCCAGGTCTTCTCACGGATCGAACTCTGTAAGGGTTTCTGGCAGGTACCATTGGCCGAAGATACAAAATTGTACACGGCCTTCACTACACCTTTCGGTTTGTATGAATACAACCGACTACCGTTTGGCTGGAAAAATTCACCCGCATGGTTTCAGAAAATGATGACAACAGTTCTGAACGAATACATCGGAACCTTCTGCCAGGTGTACATCGATGATGTCCTAATTTATTCCAAATCAATGGAGGAGCATGTTGAACACCTGTCCAAGGTGTTGTCAGCACTAAGCGGGGCCCGCCTAAAAATTAACTTTTAAAAGAGCGAGTTTTTCCAGAGCAAGGTGATATTTCTGGGCCGGGTATTTGATGGTTCCACGAAGAGTACTAAAGACGAATCCGTCATCAGAGTTTCAAAAATGATCACACCATACAATGTGCATTCTTTGAGAGTTTTTCTGGGGCTCGCTGGACACTTTCGAGCATTTATTAAGGACTATGCCTTGAAAACAAAGTGCCTCACCAGGCTGATGCAGAAAGATGTCGAATTTGAGTGGACTAGTGGATGTGAGACCGCATTTCGTAGCTTAGTCCAGATAATTTCTTCTCACCCGGTTCTTTGTATACCCGATTTCAGACTCCCTTTTAAACTTAACACCGACGCCTCTCATTACGGAGGAGGAGCTGTCTTATACCAGCGGGACATTACACAGCAAGGTCATCACCAAATGCGAGTCGTTGGCTATTACAGCTGCACATTCTCAAAGCCTGAATTGAACTACACTACTACTGAGAAGGAAGCACTAGCGGTTCTCAAAGCTGTGAGGTACTTCCGCTCTTACCTGGAGGGAGCAAGATTTAAGTTGTTCACAGATCATCAAGTTCTCATACATCTGCTCAACATGACTCAGCCTAAGGGAAGATTAGCAAGGTGGATCACCGAGCTTCAACAGTTTGACTTTGAGGTATCTCACCGGCCCGGCGTCTACCTGACAGATGCGGATGCCTTATCGCGATTGTTAATCTCGCCAAACGTAGACAGTCCAGAAACCATAAATCAAGCGAAACTCTGGGAAGGGACCGAAACTTTGACGTTCAAAGATTGAAGGTACCATGTTCCCAGCACTCTTGTACCCACAATTCTGATGCTTTACCACGACAGCCCAGCGTCGGGCGGCCATGATGGATTTTGGAGGACGTACAAGAAGCTAACGAAAAGGTTCTCATGGCCGAACATGAAGCACGATACGAAACGGTACGTAAAATCGTGTCATCGCTGCCAAATGCACGAAGTCAAGTTTAAACAAACCTTGGATGAGATGACGCTTCCCGAATACTCGAAAAAACCATTCGAGGTTGTCCATCTAGATTTTGCAGAGTTGAAAAAGAAAGGTGAGGGAGTCAAGAAGACGCAAGCCTTCTTGCTTTGCATAGATGAATACACCAGAACACTGGTTGCAAGACTCGGCAAAGAGGATGCGAACGCCGTAATTACCCTCTTAAGTCGAGCCATCTTTAAGAACCTCAAAGTAGTTCGGTCGGACAACGGACCTGCCTTTCGAAGCAACAAGCTAAAACAGTGGGCACAGGAGCATGGCATTCTTCTTAAGTTCTCAGCCCCGTAACACCCTGCTGCAAATGGCTTGGCTGAACGCTCAATTAGGGATATAAAGCAGTTTATGAGCTTGTACCAAGATTTTCCAGGTGGATGGAAATGCTGCCTCGAAGCAGCAGTTGCTCACCACAACAGATCTTTCACGATGGGCCTAGGTTGCAGCCCACAATTCGCAGCCACTGGAGCGCCACCTCTCCTTCCAGCAGACTACGAACTGGGACTTACAGAGAAGTTGATACTCGAAGAAAGACTGAAAACTGACGCCGAAACCAGAACTTACAGAGACTCCATGAAATACAACTTCGACAAGCGTCATAACACCAACATTCCGAAGCTTAAGGTTGATGACCTTGTCCTAGTTAGACGGGAGCCACTCAGGAAAAGAAAATGCTTCGAAGGACCAGTCCGCGTTCTAAAAACAGCAACGCAACAAGGAGTCCTAAAAACCATCTGGTACATCGGGCCTAGGAACACCATGGAAACCGCGTCAATTGGAAATGTCTTTCAGTATCATCCAAGAATGGATGAGTCCAAAACGTGGTAGAGTGAAGTGGATTCGGATCAGATCGGCAACGACGACGACGAGCGAGAGGAAAAAGCGAAGAAAGAGGAAGATGAGAACTAAGCACGTAATAAGGTGGAATAAATCAACGTTTCAGATCAACCACTGAGTTCGTAAGACAAATCTAGGGATCATTACAATATATTGAGGACGGGGACCAATGACAACGTTTATTGGCAACTGTGAAATATTGCTGCTGTGAAATAATCCAGAACAAGGCATTTCATCAATTCGCAATGCCTTAATTAAAGGGATCATGAAACAATTTTACTGTTGAAAGAGTCTGGAGCTCGTTACTTTTATTTCTTTTATTTTATCACAAGTATAAGAAAACACACCACGATCCCGGGAAATGTTGCGAGCACGCTGCGTAATCGGAAAGAAAAAAAGGTCAATTTTTCATCATGCAGCTTATGGTGGCCACATGAACTACTGGCATGCCCCCAATAGTGGTTGAGTTTGCGAGTTGAGCAGGTATCTGCCCAATCTGAAGATAATGTTTTAACAAATGTTGTCATTTACACAAAAATAAACACATCAAAAGCCTTATTGGCTTTTAGTACACTAAGTTTTAGTGGTGCAATCTATTCGAAGTCAACAAGAGTCAACATTCCCTCCCCACTTCTGCCGGCCAAGCGTGACCTTCAGCACAAAACCGGATGTCTCCAGCTCCCCCATCGGGCCCCCCATTCATGTCACACGCACATGACCTGGAAGGGACTTTAAAGGTTGAGGGGCCCCCCCAAACTTGAGTCAATTTTAGTTTTCTAAATAATAACTAGTGCACCTTGGCAAAAATTTTTTTCTGGTCTTCACTGAACATGTGACGGATAGACAATGCCGGACTTATATGGCCGAAGTCTAAAGATTTCATGACCCCTTTGAGAGCCTGCAAACATACATTTTTTGCAACAGGGACTCTCAAACTTTCTGATATCAGCGAACACAAATTTTTTGTTATTGTTAGCCAAGGAGCCCCTTCCACTCTTGGCATTGTTGCAATTGAGCAGTGCAGAAGCCTAGAGGCCTTGTAAACAATAATTTGCCAAACTATGGAGTGTTTGGCACTGGTGTAGGAACAATTGAGGAAGCTCAGGTGCTGAGAGAACCCTAAGATACTCTTCAAGGAACCCCGTTTGAGAACCCGTGCTTCAGGATATTTGGCTAGAAAGTCAGAGATAGCATAGGCTAGACAATAATTTTGAACACACAGCTGACCACATTTTTTTAATCTTGATTCTGCCATCTAGTCCGAAAATTATTGCACCGCCCCTTTAAGCCGATTGAACATAAGAGTGCCCAGGTAGCACGCCAGAGGAATGCCCAACTTGGGCAAAGGTCTGGCAAACATAAGGGCCCAACATTGGCGCAGTTAGGTTTTTGCACCATGGCGCTCATCAGTGCCAAAGTACGGTGCCTAACTATAGCCTTAGTTGGGCGATCCTAGGGCGTGCCAAAGTTTGGCTCTTCTCTGGTACGCCAGAGGAGTGCCAAAGTTGGTGCCATACTTGAGCCATAACTGCCATAGTAAATCCTAATCTGGGAATGCGGGGCATGCCAAGGTTTGGCGTTTCTCTGGTCCGCCAGAGGAGCGCCAAAGTAGGTGCCATACTTGAGCCCTAACTGCCATAGTAAATCCTAATCTGGGAATTCGGGGCATGCCTAGGTTTGGCGTTCCTCTGGTCCGCCAGAAGAGCGCCAAAGTTGGTGCCATACTTCAGCCATAACTGCCAGAGCAACGCCTGGCAGCCGGTATTTGGGACGTGCCTCACGCGCCCCAGAAGAGAATTAAATTAAACAAGCGTCTGAAACACGATGGTCAGATGTCATCACCTCCGTTCCCAAGTAGCACGGGAATACGTTGCAGTATCGTGCCAGTACCAGCCGAAAGTCGGTTCCAATATCGCTCAAATGTCCAGTTTTGCACCACCGTTTGATATCCGGCAGGTATTGCCGTACAGCCGTTTTGCCCCGGCCAAGTGTTCGCGCAATATTGTGCAAATACTCTACGATGCGCCTGCTCCGTATTGGCCGAACGTCGTGCAAGTCTGTGTTGTGTACGACGTTGCATATGATTTGTAGCATTTAAATAACATATACGGACAAACAAAATTTTTTCGATTGCTCCCAGAAGTTTATTAAACCACTATCATTACACACAGTGTATTCTCGACATATGTACAAAGGTCACACTTTTCTGTAAAACGAAACGCAAATTATAAAATAGAATTAACACTGTACTCATGCCAAGCAAAACTCATCACACAAAAAACCGCGGAGATTGAGAGGAAAGCAGGACTACTATCAGAAGCATGCTTGCAGTGTACTTACTAATAAAAGAGCGATATCACGTAATCCTTGATAGATGCATAATCCAACACAGGCACCCCACAAACACACTCGAGAAAGAACGTTGCGCACATTCAACTGGCGTCTCGTCGTCGGCGGAGAGCAGTTTTTGTCGAAGCGTGTCCAACAAACACATCACATGAATTCCACGAACTCCGGTGAAAAAAATGGCTGTTACCAAAAAATTGGCATGGACGTATTCCGGCCGTTTACGACGAAAAAGCACGGCCGCGTCTGCAACGCACGAAAGCGACAGAACACAGAAGAGCCCATTCCGGAAACCGGACCTACGTGGCCAGCCTATTTCTATAACTAGGCAAACGGCGAAAACCACAGCCCCAGAGATCCCATCAGCGTGACAGAGAGAGTCACGTGAAAAAATTTTCGTCCAAACGTTTTTGTCCTACGCGTCCTACACAGAGAGGTCACGCGTTTCGCTCCACCCTTTTGAGTTGCTTAAAGCGGCTGTCGCGTTCGCTGACAGCAACACGAAGACACAAAAGCAGGTGGGGAGGATTTGCAAAAGGCGAGGTCGAAGGAGCATCAACAACGCAGCTAAGCTCTCTCCGCATTTTCCACGCTTTAGAGTAAAAAAAAAAGAAAAAAAAGGACAACTTTAAAAAGAAAAACAGAAAAAAAACCTGCTGTACAGCCAAAGCTACAGGGGAAAGAGTGTATCCCGACCTGTTCAACAGTAGGGAAATAAGGGACGGGGGAATGCCAGCCCTTCTCTGGAATGAAATGGAACGGAATGAAAGGAAAGGCCGCTTCTGCCGGTGACCTTGTCGCCTTGCCTAGTCTGTCAGCGTTCGGCTTCCATTGTGGGCCTCAGAAAGATAATCTCCTTCCTTGAGAGCGAAATGGAGGGGGTGCTTAAGTTTTGCGGGCTTGTCGCCATCCGATAGGCCTCAATTATTTCTCTCCCGACTCGCTCGCAATGGCCTCCCATGGCTGTCGTGCCGGCGAAATTAGGATCGCAGCCGAGATATTTTCTCCCGTGAATGACGATCGGGTGCTGAGAATCCGAAGCAGCTCTTTCGGCGTCCATTTGATGTTCTCGGAGTCGGTCGTTGAGGCATCGCCCCGTTTGCCCGTTGCACCTGGCCCCGCAGGACAGGGGGATCGCGTACACATTTTTCGCTTCCTCTCCTTCCCCCAAGATTTCCCCTTCCCGCACTCCCACTGAGCGGGCGGGCTTTGAGCTTGAAGCCGAAAGTAAATGTTGTTGAAGTTGAAAGATTGTCCTGTCTGTATCGTCCCTTATGTGTCTCCACTTTCTATATGTTTAAAAAGTACCAACACGCTAAAAGAGTACAAGTTCCGGGATTTCATTTTAATTCCCCAAGTGTGATGCGGTAGCGGCGCAACCTTTGGACTGGAGAAATCAAGAGACACTCAAAATAAGATAAAGTGGCCAGCCGAATAAAACTTGATTTCTATTTAATTAAGATGAAGACCACCCGCGTACATCAAACACCTCATCAGCCGAACTCCAAGGCAGTAAGCCTAGTTCTGGCACTTGTTTGGCAACTTTGGCCCGTAGCTGCCAGATGACAACCGAACTATCGGGAAGCGAAGCCTAACTTTGGCACTTGTTTGGCGACTTTGGCCCGTAGCTGCCAGATGACAGCCGAACTATCGGGAAGCGAAGCCTAACTTTGGCACTTGTTTGGCGACTTGGGCCCGTAGCTGCCAGATGACAGCCGAACTATCGGGAAGGGTAGCCTAACTTTGGCTCTTGTTTGGCGACTTGGGCCCAAAGATGCCAGATGTCAACCAAACTACAAGGTAGTAAGCCTAACTCTGGCACATCTGTGGCGATTTTGGCCCGAAGGTGCCAGATGACAGCCGAACTATCAAAAAGTGAAGCCTAACTTTGGTATTAGTTTGGCGATTTTGGCCCAAAAATGCCAAATATCTGCCGAACTACCGGGCAGTAAGCCTAACTCTGGCATTTGTTAGGCGATTTAGGCCCAAAGATGCCAGATGATAGCCGAACTACCAGGCAGTGAAGCCTAAGTTTGGCACTTGTTTGGCGAATTAGGGCCAAAATACCCAGACTGTTGCCAAGGGAGGTCAGGTTTGGCTCTACTTTGGCTTCTTCGGGCTTTTCAATGCCCTAAACTCCCATACAAAAGCCAAGTTTCGGCCCAGAACTCGGTGCTACCTGGGTGAATTTTAATCTGGGCAAAAATTAAAGTATGCTAAAGCTGGGGCACATTATCGGAAACCGGAGATGTAGCACAGACATAATGACACATAAAGAAGACAAATACCTGAACATTAGCCAAAAAAGCCATCCATGAGCACCGAGACACAAATCCAATATGTGCCAAGAGCCTTAGCCTTAGCAGTTGTTCCACTTAAGCTTCATTGCAATAGTGCCTTGCCATTTCTTCTTTACAGCAATTCACTCACCTATCGAGTCCCTAACTCCCTCTTCGGGAAGCCTCCCCTTCATTGCAGACCCAGTCAGGCAGCAGTTCGTAAGTGCCTCCGTCCCGAACACCGCGACTGCAAGGTCTTGTGTAACAATCGACGGCTGCTTGGAGTCCACAAGCTTCAGCCTTGCCTCGGGCACAATGATGTCCCCAAAGGATGTCTGAAACATAAAAATAGCACCAAATATGGTGATTACATCCATTTGAATGCTTTTCAGATGAGTGCACATATGCACAAATGGCTGTGACATGCTGGTGGTGAAGAAGCGCTTGATGAACAGAGCTAGCTAACAGTAAAGTGGTTAATTGGGCCGGTTGGTTCATTGTATTAAATGTTGAAAAGCGCTGAAAACAACAAGGACTAAGACTAAAAGGTAGACAATACAAGGCACACTCGCAACAGTTGTTTATTTGGAAAGAACATTTACTTTATAGGCCCCATCGGCTAGCCTAGTCATCGTCACTTCGAGCAAAGCATTTTTGTTTAATAGTGTGTATAGGTGATTGATGCCTCACCAATACACACTCTTTTCCTTTTGCCCAATTTTCGTATGCCTCGTGCAGTTCTCTGCTTGCCTTGTCATTGTATCTAGCAAGAATCTTAACATCATTCAACACCGGGGAGCAGGAGCACCTACTGCAGTAAATGGCGAGGTGGCCAGCTGGGCTAGCTCGCGTTGCAGCAGCGTGCCCACAGGCACGGTCATTCACACGCCTGCCCATCTGGTCAATATACACTGCTCCTCACAATAGTGGTATCTGATACACAATGCTCGAGAGTATGGCGCACCGTGCATTCACGAGGGAGCCCATCAAACCATTCTGCCAAACTTGGCCGCGAAGCAGCTTAGTTGCCTCGCCTCAGACACGATCACATGGTCGTGTCGCCGCGGGGTCGATCGGGATCTCGAATTCGGCTCCCGACGTGCCGCTTTCTCTCCTAGCCACTGGATGGCGCTGCAGGCGCCCCGTGGCGGGCGAGGAGAAACCTCCTCGCCCATCGATGGATATATACTCGGTGGGCCAGGGGGCGAAGGCCTCTTAGAACTTCGGACGAGACCGAGACGCAGGCAGGTGGGTGGCGACCGGATCTAGCATATCGCGGGACACGAGGCCTGGGGGCCTTCTTTGTGTTTAGCTTTGGGCTTAACGTGCGTTTGTAAATATTTGTGTCATGTCGCGTGTATTTGTAGTTTAGATTGAATGTTTTGTAGCGTTGTGTTTTATGTACCAATAAACGGGGAGCGGAATCCCGCTCCCGTGAAAGAAACGGGCTGGACTCGGGTTGTTGACGGACCACGTGGGAAACGGCGAATCGGCGGCGGTACGCGAATTCCCACAAGGTACACTCAACAAATTTATTCTTGTGTTTTATGCTGCAAGGCTCAGATGGCTGCTCGGGGCTGTTCATTCTGTGGCAGAGCCGAATCATCTTACTAAGAGCCAAGAACACCGCAGGAATGCGGTAGCACTGACCAACTTTCTTTGTGTGACACTGAGTGTAAGTATTGTACCACAGTGGATCTCACGAGCATGTTTGCTTATGTCTCTAAACATTTTTAACAGGCTTTTGGCGACCTGAATTAAGCGCCGTTCACACACTTGCAACCGAGTATGAACGAGAAACAAGACCGGTTTTTAAGCCTCTTGCGACGACGTAGGACGGGATGCACTGCTGCGGAGCAGGTTGTATGCCGTCGCAAGAGGCTTAAGAACCGGTCTTGTCTCTCTCGGTCGTACTCGGGTGCAAGTGTGTGAACGGCACTTTAGACACATCTGCGGCTAGCCTGCTTCTTTCAGTCGTGCAATCTGTAGCGCAAAGCTATCTTGTACAGAATGGCCACAAAATTTCTTGAGAGAGGCCTCCAAGCACGTTAACACTGCCACTTTTCTTTTTCTTTTTTTAAGGGGCACTGCCAATGTTTTTGGAGGCCTCTCTCAAGGAATCTTGTGGCCATTCTGTACGGAATAGATTGTGCAACAGAAAGAAGCACCCTAGACGCAGATGTGTCTAATTCAGGTCGCCGAAAGCCTGTTAAAAAAGTTTAAAGGCATAAACAAACCCGCTCGTGAGAAGTCCAAGGTGAGGCCAGCTGTGATACCATACTGTCGAGACCGGTTATAACGAAGTCTGTTATAAGGAAATAGCGGCTACAGCGAAGGAATCACGATTTCCCCATTCCCTTTTGCACTTCGCTAACTGAATTCGGTTTAAACGAAATATTGGATATAGCGAAGTGATTTTCGACTCCCATTGTCTTCGTTATAACCGGTCTCGACAGTACTTACATTCAGTATCACACAATTAAGGAAAGTCGGTCAGCGCTACCGCATTCCTCTGGTGTTCTCAGCACTCAATAAGATGGTTCGGCTCTGCCACAGAATCAACAGCCCCAAGCAGCCGTCTGAGCCTTGCAGCATAAAACACAAGAATATATTTGCTGAGTGTGCCTTAGGCATTGTGTATCAGATACCACTATTGTGAGGAGCAGTGTACATTGGCCAGACGGGCAGGTGTGTGAATGACCGTGCCCATGAGCGTGCGGCTGCCACGCGCCATTCACTGCAATAGATGCCACTGTTCCCCAGTGTTGTATGATGTTAAGATTCTTGCGAGATACAATGACAAGACAAGCAGCGAACTGCAGGAGGCATACTAAATTTGGGCAAAAGGAAAAGAGTGTGTAAGCGAGGCATCAATCGCCCTATTAAACAAAAATGCTTTGCACGAAGTGACAATGACTAGGCTGGCCGATGGGGCCTAGTAAGTAGCTATGATTCTAATAGTTGAAGCTCTCAAACAGGCACGTTTTTTGCTAGAACCAGTGGCTCATTCACACTTCTAAAAAGCACTCCAGCTGCCGATCGAGTTTGCTCGTCAAAAACAGACTATAAACTGTTAAGGCTTGTTACCCCGCCGTGCCCGTGGCCAGACGGGCAGATACCACTATTGTGAGGAGCAGTGTACATTGGCCAGACGGGCAATCAGTTTCCCAAGTACAACCCTGCCATACGCCAGTGCTCGTCGGCGAAGGAAGTTAGAAGATCAGCTTTTAACAAACGCCGTGCCTTATTCCGAGTAGGTTACCTCCGCACATTGCTTCGCGACGACCAAGAAATATGCGAGCATTGAACGGAAACTGTTCACAGCACTGGGGTCCGATTTTCATCTCGGCGAGAGTGAAGGAGCTAAAAGACCGTTTGCAAACACGTTGCTTTCCAGTGCGAGAAAAAGAAGAGTTTGGGGAGTCAATGCCCCTAGATACAAAGACTTAGAACTGGATTTTCTGTCACCAAAAAGGGGACCGCGTAGAGCACACATTGGAAGATTAAACACGAGTGAAGCATCATCGTTCAGGTGCGACTCATGTTTTCACTTAATGGGCAGTCAAGGCTGACATGACACTCGTGTTCAATCCGTGCATCGCACCGACTCCTTTTAGGAGACATAAGAAATCGGTGCTAAGGCCTCAAGTTCATCTTGGTTGTGTTGGTTTCGTCTGCCATGAAGTGTCATTCACCGACAAAAACAAAACAAAAAAGACATTGATGTTTCATCTGTTAAGTGAGATTTAAAACGATCTGCGAATGGCTGCTATATCACAAAGGATGCAATAGACCTTTTTTAAAAGCTGCACCTGCCTCCACTGGTGCCAAAAGGCAGCGTGCTGTCGCAAACCGGCTGTAGCTGACAACAGAAAGAGGGAAAGCAAGAGAAGGGAGGCAAGCGGCAAGGCCATTGCAATGTGAGGAGGCACGTGACAGAGCTTTGCACGAGACCTCCTCAAGTTTCTGAAAAAGTCCTGTTGACTTGCCGTGATTTGTTTAGAAGCGCCAAAATTCGTTTTCCTGTTGTAGATAAGCTTACATTTCGTGGTGTGACATCTGGCAATGCAATTCCTGCCTTCTGTTCTTATTGGGACATTTTTCTCCAGCAGAAAAAAAAAGATCTCTGACCGATCTGCTTGCCGTCGGATATTTCACACACTTCTGATGCCCGGCGTCAAAAGTCTATGGTTGTGGTTCGAGCGTCAAAATAATCTGCTCAAATTTTGGCACCCAGCGACAAAATTTGGGCAGATTATTGTGTGGACCCGCAGGTGTGAATGCGCCATTAGGGTTAGGAACAAGACAAGATAAAAGATGCACATCTTTAAGGGGAGACACCCCCTGGGAGGGTCAACTTTTGAACCCTTGGCTTAAAATTAATGAAATTTACAGGGTAGGCTGGTGGTCATGCTAGAGGGTGCATAACAAAATTTCAGGTCTGTCGGTTAAGTGGGAAGGACATTAGGGCAGCTTCTATCAGCAACAGCCCTACATTGTTTAGTTAACCTATCGTCGGAAAACTATCACAATATTCGAGATTTTTATTCGCTAGATATGTAGCAGAATGCCTAGGAAGGTGTGCCTGTGAAAAGTTTTTTGTAAAAAGTCATTGCTTTCTATCAATTTTCTCTTCTGCAAAATTGGTCAATTTTTTGGTCTTCTGTGTCTCCGACGAAATGTCAACAGTTTTTATAAAAGACATCCGTAAAGTGACAAACAAACTCCATCGGCGCATTCCTCATTAAATTTCAGTCAGGAAAAGTGAAGAATGAGCCTTCCCTGTATTGCCATTATCAAACAATAGATTGACTAAACTGGAATTTATACCAAAAAGTGGAACGGAGAAAAATGCGTTCAAAGTGCTCCAAACCCTACCTTTCTTTAGCTTCGGTGGACAGAAAATAATTTATAAAAAATTAACTATGCAGTGTAAACTAGTGAACATTTCTGGGAATACTCTCTGGATGTAGATGAATGTAAATATGTAATTTTTCAAAGTCAATGTTTTTTGCAGAATTTTATTTTTTCTCTGGGTAGTGTCCCCCCTTAACTGCGATGTGAAGAGAGGAAATCGTTACATACCGTGTTCTCCACAACACTCTCTTGAACCACGGGGCCCGTCACTCCCCGAGACTCCAGAGCTGCGACGAGGGTTGGCACACCTGCCAGTAGAAAGCATTCATCACAATGACATTACAATTAGACATTCAAATTATAAAAAAATTATTAGCTAACAACCGTCAACACTGGTATCATAGCCCCTTTAAAGTTACACATAAGTTACACCTGGTTTAACATAAAGAAAAATTGAGAGAAAGTGCACCCAATTAAAGCAGACACTGCACCCAACTTGCTCCTAGACTTCAAATTTTTTTAAATGAATGGTGAAAAGCAGGAAGCTCTGAAATCCAAGCCTAAAATCCCATGCTTGACATGTGTATGCTCACCATAAAGAGACCGTTCTTGAAATAATCCGAGCACTTTTAACTCACGCTAGAAATACCATGGGAACATATTTTCATCTTCAGGCTGCTCTCCCTTCAGACAGCTTCGCACCCCAATAGACCATTTGCTATATTCCCAAGCGCCCCGGCCCGCACTCAAGGAATCATGAGAACTGTGTTCCTTCAGCTCCTTAGTGATCGCTAATTTCGACCAATTCCATGGTTACACAGCTTTTGAGCATAATTCAGAGTCACCCTGAACACCAACTCATGTTTACAAACAAACCGGAGCGCCCCTAGCCGACGCCACCGGCGCAGCGCATGCGCGATGGGGGTGTGGGCAAGAAGCTCGCCGTCGCCCATAAACAAACCATTGAAAGCGATCTTTTCGGCGTCGGTGTGAGTCCCCCTGCCCTTTTTCACGTTCGAATTGTTGATTCGACGTCTTCCTGGCGATGTCTGACTACTTGAGCGGCGTCAGCGAAATTACCGTAGGTCGTTACACCGAAAAACTTCGCGTGAATAATGTGACATGTGGCGATTCATCCCGCGTGGGCGCCGCAGTATGTACGCTAAAGCCTGGTTCGCACGATAAGATTTCGCTCGCAAATTTCAGTCGCGACGCCGCTCGGGCTGCAAAAGCGTGAACCGTAGCCGAGATGGTCGACGTCGATACTGAAAATCGCAAGCAGAATCAGATTAAGTACATTAGGCATAACAGGTCGGTGATGGTCACTGGTAGCAATGATCAACATCTCTTTGTATCTACTGTTTACATCGAGCCTGCTTACCAACCTTCAAACTTAAGTATTTTGAGGCCTGCACTTACTTCTTATCGCAAGTACCGGGCCAACATTTGGTCTACGGGCTGGCATCGTCTAAGAGAGCAGACGACAAGCAGAAACGTTTGAAAGAGCAGACGACAGTTCGAACGATCAGGCGGCCGTTTGAACTTGAAGACGCACTGAACGTAGTCCGCAGGTGGTCCGTACAACTTGACGGTGTTCTGGCATTCATGTTGGAACAAAACAAATAAATCTGATGACCACAAGTATTCGTGAATTCAACCCAAAGTGCTTCCCGCCCAAGCAACCGTTGTCCGACGGCGTCTGCTTTTCCCTTTTGACGGCTCATATCTAGATTCTCGGACGAACCGAGCACGTGAAATCTGACCTTCAAACCTTTCTTGACTCTTTTGGTACGGCCCCAGTCGCGGCGTTTTGACGAGAAGGCAGGTTTTTGTCTGGTTCCTTTCAAAACACCGCAGGAATACACGTCTGGCATGGGGACTTCTGCCCACAGCCCCAGACCGGAAGTGGCCCGACGCGCCACTACCGCGCCGTGACGTCACAGGGTTGAGTTCGTGTATACCCCAAGGACCTGTCATTTCACTTTTAAACTTTCTTGTCAATGTCAACATTTTTTCTACTGTGCATTCGATCCTACCTTTCAATCTGGCCCAGCTGCAGAAATCTCTTACAATGTTATCATTCTCGTGATTGTTGTTTTAGCAGGAATTGCTTAAAAAGCCGAGAATTCACAACAACAAAAACTAGAATTTAGCTCGGAGTCAGCAGGGCTGTTTATAGCATTTTTAGCGTTTCTAACTTAATATCAGTGTCTTTGAAGCTGTACGAGAATGATAATAATGTGAGAGATTTCTGTAGCTCATCCAGGTTGAAGGGTGGACAGCATGCACAGTATCAAACATGTTGACATTGAGGAGAAATTTTAAAGCGATAACACAGATCCTTGGGGTATATCAGGCGCTTCTTCAAAGTGACTCCGAATTACACTCAAAAGCTATGTAACCATGGATTGGGTCGAAATTACCGATCACTAAGGAGCTGAAGGAACACCGTTCCCATGATTTCTCTAGCACGGGCCGGGGAACTTGGGGGATATTGCAAATGGTCTAAACCCCTCAAGTCTCATTTCCTGACCTTAGTCAGCTCACTTATCTACTTCAGTGGCTGTTACTTGTGTCGTCAACATTGCACTTCTAGCGCACATTCAGTGTTTTTGCGCATATTTCACTGCTTTCGATATGGGCACTCGCTGTCAACATGCCGCTTCACAAACAGTTCCCAAATTGAGACAGGTCACTGCGGCCGCTCCATATCGCACCATGAGTGGCCTCATTTCACATATGTACAACAGCAAGTTTAAAGAGTGATGCACATGCTAGTCCTGTATGCAGAACAGCAAATTAACACATGAAAGTTGACACTGTGAGTCAACATAGGGACAGCAGACCTCCAAACCCAAGAAGGGTCGGCTCTCGCACCGCAATTCAATGCTTCACCATCACAGATATCCCCTACCCTGATTTCGAAAAAGTGTTTCCTGTATCTGCATTCAGTTGAAATGAAAAAACTTAAGGAACGACAGAAAATGGTAGCAGCAGTAGTACTCATTTCGGGATATAAAGCAGCTTGTTAACCCTTTAACGCAAGAAACTAAGGGAATGCGTCCTTCAAAAAAATGTTTAAACTTTATTTTTTGTTTTGCATACACGTTTGCAAGTGTGGCCTCCGACACCACCATCTTGATTGCTGGGGTGCACGTAGGTGCGCTGTTCGTGCCATAAACTGATTACGCCTTCTCAAGGCATCATACCGTAATCGGATTATGGTGAAGCCCACGCGCTCCGCAGCAAAGAAGATAGCAGCGCCCCGAGGGCGTACCTTCAAACGTGTATCTGTAATCAATTACTAAAGTCTCTTTTGGCGCAAATGGACTCCTAAACAAAAACTCGAATCTGTCGCAAATTTGCAACATCGGGCAGTTAGGCCTGGACAAATAGGTTAGGCACGTCGAAGCAAAAGAAAAAAAAATTTAAAGAAAAACTTTTTGCAACAATGAGAAAAACAAATCCTTATTAGTTTGGTGTACCTTGAAAATACAAAACAAAATTGTTTGAAAAGAAAAGCCCAGTGCCTTGATTCAGTTCCATGCGCACTATGGCTGGCGGAGCTTTCTAAAGCAGGGGGGGGAGGTGTCGTGGCGGGCTACCGCCCTGGGTGCCGCTGACCCTCGTGACGCCACTGCCCCTCGACCTTATGGTAATCGCAACAATTGGGAATATTCCACTCTACAGCCGGTGACAGGTTAAGCGTTTAGGACAAGCTCGTCCCACCCCTTTCCACTTTAGCAGAGCGAACGGTGGAGAGGAGGCCTCCTCTCCAGCGTTTGCTCTACTAAAGTGGGAAGGGGGGGGGGTGGGAGGAGCTTCCACTTTACTCTTAACCTGTCACCGACAATAGCAAGTCATAAAAGGACTGATATAACCTGGGAGTTTCCAGATATTTGTAAATTCAGTCATACGTTCTAAAGCAGGAAGAAGGTCGTCCAGCATGAAGGCCATCTGTGCCTTCCCCTCGACGACCTTCGTCTCGGCCTCCTCCGCTCTGGCCTCGGCCTCCTCCGCCCTGGTCGTGGCCGCCTCCGCTCTGGCCTCGGCCTCCTCCGCTCTGGCCTCGGCCACCTCGGCCCTGGCCTCCGCGTCCTCAGTCTTCGAAGGCCCTGCTCTGGCTTCGGCCGCGGAGGCCCTGGCTTCGGCCTCGAAGGCCCTGGCTTCGGCCTCGGAGGCCCTGGCTTCGGCTCAGGAGGCCCTAACTTCGGCTTCGGAGGCCCTGGCTTCAGCCTCAGGGGCCCTTGCTATGGCCTCGCTGGCCATGGTCTGGGCCTCGCTGGCCCTCGTCTCGGCCTCGCTGGCCCTCGTCTCGGCCTCGCTGGCCCTCGTCTCGGCCTCGCTGGCTCCAGGCTTGGCTTCATCAGCAGGGCAGGCCACGGCATGTACCGTGAAAGGAGCCTGTAGCGTGTGCCCAGAAGATGCACCGAGCTATATAAAAAAAATATATGCAGTAATGATACATGATCAGAGTTGTACGACAAAGTATAACAGTGGAAGTCCTAAGCAACTGCTCCCCAGAAGTGACCTCTGACAAACTCGCAAAGTTGCATTCCTGCTGCCCACTGACTTTTTCTAATGCTTAGGAAAACAACAACATATGTCATCTGTCCTCACAGTGCATAGGTTAATGAACCAGTAAATCTATAATCTCCAGTTACCTTAGTGGTCTTGAACAGCTTGTAGTGGGCCAGAATGAATAAATGACTAGTACACTTGAAAAAAAAAGTTAATGACATTGAGAAAAATAAATCTAACCAAACACCGAAACGGCAACATCATATGAATACTGATAGGCCGTCAATAAAACTAACACTTTTATAACAAAAAGGTTTTTATACGTACCCCCCGACCTTTAATATCTAGTCGCAGCCTTTTTAGGAGCTTGTCCTCCATACCGTTCTTCCTCTTTGAGGACTGCTTCTTCTGCAACGAGTGATTTCAAGAAGAAAATCAGTAAGCTTTCGCAAAATTCGAAACATAAATGGAAAGTTCAGAACTTGCACTTGAATTTCTCATTGCTTTCATTTTCAACTAACATTTTCAGCACTTAATTTTTTACACTAGTCCCACTGACCCCAAAGAAAGCAAAGTCAATAAAAATTATTATTAAATTTTCTTATCTTAGTTAAGGCTCATGGACCATGCATCGTGCATGCACAAAATATATTTATAGATAAGACATTGTTCAGCAGTTTTAAAAATATTATAAAGCCCTGCTATGCAGATGTAGTCTGATGGACTTTGTTATAAGCCATTTCCAAGAGCAACCAGAAATTTTCCATGAGGTTTGGATGCTAAAACAGCTTCTCAGTATACTATGTGTCTATATGCAGCGGTTCCTCCTTAAAGTTCTGGGATTTCCCTTGCTGCTACCCGTCTCGAGGAATGACAGAGCACACCGGTTCAACAACACGTAAACATTTAATGAACGCTATCGCCTGAGGCGCGATCCCAACCGCCCCAGCGCATACGCTGCGACGGCCCTTTATCAGCGGCAGAGCGCCGCTCGCGTGACCAGTTGTCCTTGGCCCCCTCGTGGTCAAGATGACCACTCATGATCGTCGTAGGGGCAACCTGGGCCAACAGCTTGGAATCTCCATGTTGCCCACAAAGTAGATGTGAAAGCTGGACTTTGGGCTGACCATGTTACTCTGGCATTGCGGCACCAAGCAGTACGATATTACCGCTCCTAGAGCACAGAAGCTGCTTAAGCAGACGACGAAGCACAAAAAATAGTAAAAAAGTAATGGATTCTACAGAGAGCAAAGCAAGACGGAATATTCGGCCTCGTCACTTAATCCTGAACCCCATGTCAGAATCGACCGATCAGCACTCCCATCAGTTGCGCTCGAAGCCAGTGGTGCACAGCCAAAGGGATACTGTAAAGCCTACAGATACCGTTCCCCAAAATTTACTTACCTCACTGTCCTTCGATGTGCCGCTCCGCTGGCTTACATATTTTTCCAGGAGTTCTTTTAGCTCGGCCCGGCAGTCTGAACAGCGGCAAAATAAAATGTACCAAAATGCAAGTTAGAGCTAATTTCAACGACTAAAGCTATACGCACTCCGGAGTGCACTTTGGACGAAATGGCTATATGCACTCCGCGGAGAGCTCATGCCGCTCGGGCCACCCTTTTCGAACGGCGCGTGTATCACTGGGGAGCTCGTTAACATACCCCTCCCCTCCCTCTCTCCCCCCCTTCTCCCTTCCTTCCTTCCTTCCTTCCCCTTCCCCCCTTCCCCCTCCCCCCCCCCCCCCCTTCCCGCCTGCGTTCACGCCGCTTGGCGGCGACAGTATCGGCTGCTAATTACAAAACTTAGCCAGTACACGCCGCTTCGCTGGCGTTCAGCCGGCAACCCAAGCTCCGCTGTCCCCGATCGCACCTCCGGACAAGTTTCGTCGACAACATTCGGTTCTTTTAGTGTTCATCGCAAAAGAGAATGTCGTAA
>JABSTQ010004099.1:0-49229 GCA_013358835.2 Ixodes persulcatus
TTTATTTTTGCCACTTTTTGTGTTCAGTTCATATTTGGATGAAAAGAATCTTGTAACACACCAAACGATATTTTGTTTTATTACTTGCAAAATCCCCCACTAACCAGCCTCTAAAGAAATAAAAAAGCAAAAGTATAAATCCGGAAATGAAAACCTCAGAAGGGGGCACTCCGGAGCATCTCTCCCCAACATGTTCGCTTTGAGGTAAAGGTTATCGATTGTTCATTATTTTTCAGAGTAAGCATTAAGCGTTGCAACACATGCGAACTTGTTGCAACGCATAACGGAGTTCTTTTTCGTTTTTTTTTTTTAATTGCTGTATTTTTGTTATTAAAGATATTGGTTGTGACCTTTAAAGGGGCTATGCAACAATTTTTTTACTTTGCGCAAATACCGCTTAGAACGGATCCCTGACGTTAATGACCTATGAAACACGCCTTCGTTTTTCACCCGACGCATTAGAAGTCCCAGAAAAAAATTAAAAAACAACGAGCAGCGTTCACGCCCTCAACTCGCAGCCAGAACAAGCGGCCACGTGATCTGGAGCCGATTATATGCCGCCAATGTTGATCATAGCCACGCGCTGGGGTTGGCAAAGCACAGGACACGCGCTGAGTTCCAGACATTGTTATGGCTCGGCTATTGTCGTCGTTGCAGCGATTGGACACGGGCCACTACTCGAATGCTTCTCGAGCTATCAATTATCACGAGCCTAAATCGAGTGCCCACGCAATGCTCGGGTCCAATCTATGAACCGCATTCAAATATCGTCATACGGGTGTACTGCGATCCCCGCGTTACGTCATCGAATTTTGCAAGGGAGAGATTGAATGAAAATGATCGCTTTTGTCCTTGAAATTACACCGCAACAAAGGAGTTTCTTGGCCAGTGGCATTGCATGCGAGTATCCTTGAGTCCCACTAGTGCCAGTAAGCTCGTGTAAAGTGAAAAACATTCCAATTGAATATCGTTGCACAGCTCCTTTAAGTTTTGAGCCCTTTAAGTTTCGTGCACTATCAAATATTTAAATGGCGTTTCGATTTTGCATCGTCGCGCTCATTCACGTTGGTCATGAAGGCTAAGCTATCACGAGTGACTACATTAATCAATATAAATATGGGAAAGAATACACAAAAAAAACGAAAATAAATAAGTTTGGCGTTTTGGTACAGCCTATAGCTGCAACTGTATTTTGTTGCTTTTGAATTTAATTTTTTTTCTTTCAAATGGTCGGCTAGCGCACTTAAACAGACGCTCACAAACACATGCATAGACCGTAGAGTACATAATCAAAGCTACAACACCTCTTTATGCCAGCATTACACGATCACGTCTTGTTGATCTTGTGGAAGCACTCGTGCCTCCCTCGCCGACAGAACCATGCCTATACCTAAACAAGGCATGCAGCTGGGCTAGTTGGGGGTACGTACTGTTTGGTGGGAACAGCGCAAAAAAGTCGTAGGACCAGGACAAAGAAACACGCAGACGGGGCGCTGTACCTAAAGTTGACGTGTTTTTTTTTTTGTGAGTCGCTGCTTGGTTGGAGACCTGATGGCACTCGGGCAGTTCGTATTCGATTTTTTATAGACCGCGAGTAAGCAATCTTAATTATGATACACGGCAACCCCAATGGCGCGCCTTTTGAAGGGAGCCCTTGAATCGGTTTCTTAACGGATTGCGATGTAATTTAGAACCGCAATGTAGTTAGGTGGTTCATATCTTTAGTAAAAATATGAAAAGATGAGTTCATCTGTATCTGCACATAAAAACATGCAGCTTTGTTTCTGTATGCTAAAACTAGTTTGCGCAGAACCACCAATCCTCTTGAAAGAAAAAAAAAAGGATCAGAGAGTATATACGTTATATATGGTCTCGCATGTTTATTGGATGCAAACCCTGTACCTGGCTAATAAGTCCTAAAACCTGGCCGAAAACGCAGCCAAAGTGTTGCCGAGGTGCTAGCGAAATGTAGAGGTGGCGGCGGGCCCTTAGGGAAAACCGAAACTCTTACGTACTAAAAAATAAAAAAAAAATAATAAAAAGGTTGTTATAATTATTTAGTGGAAATATCAAGGAGCTGTGGGATATAAAGATTCGTTTGTTTGTTTGTTTGTTTTTATTGGGGTTTCAAAACCAGATGAAAAGCTTTTTGGGGAAATTGAATTACACATGGTGTTTTCTTACATTGAAACTGCCATTGACGCTCGTAAGCTTGTTTACAGTTCTCTCTTTTGCAGTGCTAAATTAATTGCTGGTATATAATTGAACATATATACAGGGTGATCTTTTTACTTACCAGATTAAAAAAAAAAAAACGCCGTGAAAGTTACACTAATGCGGTTTGTGCAGGTGAGTTATACAGCCAGGGGGATTTAGTATAGGTGGCTTATCGTAACGATCAGTCGGCCAATTAATTAAAATTTGTTAATTAACTTTTTAATTAATGAAAATACACTAAGGTTATAATTAGAAACTTGCTCAGCGACATTGAAACCACTATATCGACTTTTTTTAGAAGGATATAACGCAGGGGCAGTGTATTACGGCGTTCTCTAAAAACGCTAAACTTGGATGCGTTTTTAGGTTTCGATTTCTTATCGGAGCTCATCTCTGCACCCGCGGTATACACCAACTCATGTTTACAAACAAACCGGAGCGCCCCAAGCGGACGCCACCGGCGCCGCGCATGCGCGGTGGACGGTGGGCAAGAAGCCCGCCGTTGCCCATAAACAAACGATTGAATTGCGTTGTTGTCGGCGTCGGTGGGAGTCCCCGTGCTCTTTTTCGCGTTGGAATTGATGATTCTACGTCCTCCTAACAATGTCTGACTACTTGAGCGGCTTCAGCAAAATTAACGAGGCAAAAATTTGCGTGAATAATGTGACGTGCGGCGATAAATTTCACGTGGACGCCGCAGAATGGGCGCTAAAGCCTGACTCCCACGATGAGATTCTGCTCTCTATTTTTAGTCGCGACGTCACTCGGGCTGCAAAAGCTTGGTCCGTAGCTGAGACGGTGGACGTCGATACTGAAAACCGCAAGTAGAATAGGGCATTACAAATCGGTGGTGGCCACTGGTAACAATGATCAACATCTTCTTGTATCTACTGTTTACCCTTAGCCTACTTACCCCAACCAACCTTCAAAAGTGTTTTGAGGCCTGCACTTAGTTCTTATAGCAATTACAGGGTCGACGTTGGGTTCACGGGCCGCTGTCGTTTGAACGAGCTGACGACAGAAAGCAGACAAGTTTGAAAGAGCAGACGACAGTTCGAACGCATGCGCAATGGAGTGCGGGCAAGAAGCACCGCGTCCCGCGTCAACAAACCATTCACTCTAAAAAAGGGGTGTAGACGTTACACCCTTTGTCACATATACGACACCCCAAAACTTCAGTTCGACGTACAGCGCGCTGACGTCGAACTGACTGCCCCAACCTTTGCGAGAGGGTTGATGACGGTGAGATATAACATATTAAACAGCTATAGTATGTATCAAAGTCTACAGGAAAAACACACACACAGGTTTCGCAGTTGAGCCTAGAAAACCCCAATAACTTTTTTTGCAGTCAGTCACACTTACATTAACTATTTTAATGAGTTGTACAACTCGGCTATTAAGCCGCTCTTGAAATTTGGTAGCGTTGGTACAATGTCAGTGCGCTGTGCATCCAACTGAAGTTTTGGGGTGTCCTATATGTGACAAGGAGTGTAACGTCTACACCCCCTTTTTTTAGAGTGCTGGAATGTCACGTTGTCGGCGTCTGTGTGAGTCTGCATACTCTTTTTCGCGTTGAAATTGTCGATTCTACGTCCTCATAGCAATGTCTTACCACTTTAATTGCCTGAGCGAAATTATCAATGCTCGTTACGCCGCTAAACTATGCGTAAATAATTTTACGTGCGGCGATTCATTCGCATGAACGCCGCAGAATGGACGCCAAAACCATGATGAGATTCTTCCAGCTATTTTCGGTCGCGACGTCGCTCGGGCTGCAAAAGTGTAGAAGGTAGCGGCGATGATCGACGTCGATACTGAAAATCGGAAGCGGGAACAGACCAAGCGTAACAAGTCGGTGATGACCACTAGTACCAATGATCAACATCTTGCATCTACTGTTTACACCGAGCCTACTTAAGTCTTTTGAGGCCTGCAATTACTTCTTATTGCAATCACCGGGCCAAAGTTTGTTCTATGGGCCGCTTTTCTTTCAACGAGTAGACGACAAAAAGCAGACAAGTTTGAAGGAGCAGACGGAAGTTCGAACGATCAGGCGACCGTGTGAATTTGAAGACGCACTGAACCCGTGGGTGGCCCGGACAACTTGGCGGTTTTCTCTCGTTCATGTTGAAACAAAACAAATACATTTGGTGACCACGAAGTGTTGCTCGCACAAGAAATCGTAGTTTGACAGCGTCTGGTTTGCCCTTTTCACGGCTACTATCCACGTTCTCTGACGAACGGAGGGGGCGGAAACACATGAAAACTGATCTTCAAACCTTTGCAGGCTCTCTTGGTACAGCCCCCGTCGCAGCATTTTGACGAGAAGGCAGGTTTTTTGTCTGTTTTTTTTCCGAGAGAACACAGGAATGCATGTCTGGCACGGCGACTTCTGCCCACCGCCCCAGACCGGAAGTGCGCCCGACGCGCCACCACCGCGGCGTGACATAGGAGAGTTGAGTTCGTGTATATATATATATATATATATATATATATGTGTGTGTGGTAAAGTAGCATTACTTTATTTTATCGCACATTGTTTCATTGCAGATATAATATTTTCGTATATCTGTAAGGTCACCACTCTCATTCACCTTTTTGTTGTAAATAGAATGGCAAGTGTCGTGTATCTCTGTAATATTCGACGTTCCAATTATGCACACCTGCAAAGTTGAAACAGAAGTGTAGGGAGTTCTAAAATTGCGCACTAAAGTGCGGCACACGTTCGCGAACGCGTGCTAAAAAAAAAAAAAGAAACTTATACGCTTACTTTGGCACAAACTACGTCAGAGAGTTTTGAAATGGTCAAGGAGGTTATAATGGGCAGGAGGTGGCGTCCCTATCCCCAATGCATGGAGCGAAGTGTAACGGAAGTAGGCGTGGCCACGAGCCGCGACGAGCATTTCTTGACCAATGGGAAGCCTAGTGAGTGGGCGCCGCCATTAATTTCGGTGCAAACAACCGCGTTGCGATGACATTTCCGTGGCAACGCGATTGTGTGCACCGAAAGTAATGGCGGCACCCACTGTTATTTGAAACAGCGCTTAACGGGAGACTTTTAAACCGGTATGGTCGGAATTGGATGAGATTATTATAAACGAACGCCTGGTTGCCCAGCAGAAAGTAAGTGACTAGAGTTGAGACGCTCTAGACGACGCACCGACTGAATCGGTGTCGAACAGGCGAGATTTCGAGCCCAACACTTGCCTGACCAGTAGGACTATGAAGTCGGCGTGTAGCGGACGCTCTCGACATTGCGCGACCGCGCCTGGAGCGTCGTCTCGAACGAGTCGTCGTAGCGCGGCTTTGGAAAGCGATCGCGAGTCAGTCATCGTATAGGCACGAACGCTGAGAAGGGCATCGCGGGTTGAGAAAGCCGTACAAATTCTGCTTCGAGAAGATGTTGGTTTCACTCCGCCGTGATGAGTATTCGGGTTCGCATCGAAACATCTTTTGGTGCGCCCATCGAATCGAAAGCCAGCCGCGACAGCGAGCAGACGAAGCAGACCGCAGGCACGGAGCAGACGTAGCCTAAGCCTAACGACCGAGCGGAGAGCAGACGATGGGAACATGGTTGAATTTAGTTTGGATGAGAGAGCGTCGGTGCGCGGGGCAGTCTGGGATTGGGTTGTTCTTCCGGCGTCGCTGGGTATGACGTCATGCCGGGTCCTGCCCTATTTAAACGTCCTTGGAAATGGTCTTCACACCACACCCCCTCCCCCCCCCCCCCCCAAAAAAAAAAAAAAAAAAGAAAAGCCAAGAATTTCCAACTTTACCAGACACCTAGCTGTAGTCAGAGCTTTTACTGTGCAGGCGAACTACTATAACTAAATAAGGAAACCAAGCTTTTGCTCTAAATAGTACTTTCAATTCGCTTACTACACTCTTAATCTGGGGCCATCAAACATCACGGCTATAGCCGTGACGTTCACAGTTTTCAGGACTTAGCCGCGAACTGATCCGGCCCCGTCAAAATAGCCGTGTACAACGTCACGGCTGCAGTTGGCCCTTCCCCTCTTTGATGGGAAAAATGGCTATTAGGTGGCTCCGTAGGCGGCCCTGTAATTTTTGGCGTCCCGTTTGTGCAGGGCCGGCCAAAACGGGCCGGCTATGCGCATAATAGCTGGGGAAAAAAAAACACTCTGCTCTCCGCTAGATGGCGGCAGTTGTGGCCGCCCAACGTGCCCCGCGGTCGCAGCCAGCGGGCACACATGCGCATAACGATAATTTCTCTTCTCGTTATAAATTATATGTGATTTTCTGAAAATTTCAATGGGAAAATGGCGGTCGACGGAGTTTTCGAACACATGGGGCTCTATGGCACCAGAAACCGAAAACGGGCAAAAATGGGCTCCCTTTTCCCATTGAAATTTTCAGAAAATCACTTATAAATTCTGATTAAGTTATCGGATCGAGCTGAAACTTTGGCATCTGATTGTGACCTGTAGCTCTACCTTTGGGCGGAGAATGAGCGTGCGGCGATGCCTAGTTTATTTTTGCGGTAAAAAAGACCGTGTAAATTTTCTTTTGTGACACCCTGTATACACACTATTTTTGTATTCTAAGAAGCACGTGTGGAATCGCCTCTTTTCATATTATTCGGATACCGGCTGGCGTCGCCGGTGGAAAGCGGAAAAAAGGTTTACTTCATTTCACCTTAGCATGGACTTACCACAACGGCTACAAGCGCGGACTCTTCGCGTTTGACGCCGGCTCGGCTGCGCGCAAGCACTCGTGGAGGATGACATTTTTGAAGTTATCGGGTCACAGTCGCAGCCCTTGCGGTTTGCCTATGGTAAACTGAGGCAAAGAAAGCTAGCCGGCAATGCCTTAACGGTGGCCACCAGCATTTTACAGCGACAAGGTGTAAATAGTTTATAAGGGGGTATTTTTCTCTTGCCGAAGTGTCCGCCGATAGAGCACGGCGTATACGGCGCACTCATCCGCTTGCTGTCCAAGGCATATAGGTGTCCGTTTCGGTCGACGATCACGTTGAGCAAAGGAGGATGGCCACACAAGAAACATTTATACTAAAATTGATGATGAATGTAACATCTAGAATACGCTAAGTTTTTCCTTGTGCGTACACCCTCCTTTACTCACGCGACCGTCGACGTCGGCCGAAACGTTCCTTCTGTGTGAATGAGCCTTCAGGGGAGACTCGCGTCGTTGCGCCAGACGTCCAAGCGTAACATGTGAGGACAGTCTCCACCCACCGCGTCGCCGCCTACGAAGTACCGCGGTGAAGGGGTGCCACACTGATTGCTTTCAACAAGCATGTTGAGCCCTAATCGGTACGCGCTCGGAAGCGAGAAAGACAGGCAGCCGTTCTACGCACGCCCGAGCAAAAAGAATAGACTCGGGTGGCTGCGTCACAGACGGCTTCATTCCACCTGTCGCTGTCCTCCACCTTACGCAAAAATCTTACCAATTGTCTTAAAAGTTTGTGCTCATGATGTAACGAAGTATACATGTTAGGTCTTATTTCAGGCCCAAAGTTGGGGTCGAAGTTGGATATCTTTGAAAAACAGTCAAACGATCGGTTTTACAATATTTGACGCAGTTTAGCTAGGTGTTTACCCTGACTTGACCATACTTTTAAATTTAGGAATTACAGAAAGTTAATTATTCAAACTTTCTGGCACCATAATTATCCGAACGTCACATTCTATGAATTTTTATATTAAACAAAATTAGCTTTTTATGTGCGACGTGTAGTTTTTGAGCAACAATTTAGCCGGTGTTTCATAACGTAGCCTGAATTATATAGCCATGGACCTGTAGATCCTGGCAAGTGGACAGCCTCAGCTCCCTTTCCTGGTGGCGTCAAAAAATTACTGTTTTGTTTCCACTCTTCAAACTTACACCACAGCTATAGAGTCTATTCACATGACATCAGACTGCTTTTTAATGTCGAGTAACTACACACAAGCATGCCCGCCGAAAGCAAATGCGGTTATCTAATTCGCGAATTTGTTGTGCCTTATTTTGTTTTCCCCAGAGCCCATGAATAAACGTTTTGTTAGCGGCCATGTTTGTGGCCGATGACTCAGCATCTGAATAGACTCCAACGTCCAGCAGGCTACTTTCTAAAAAACACCAGCTGTCTGCTAAATTTTAAAGCGTAATTAAGATACAAGGCATGTTCTCTCTTTCTTATTCTCGTATAATAAAATGCTGAAAATTTTTAATCGCAGCAGCATCATGCCTTGACGACGGAGGCGACTGGCCTTCGGACGTGCCGCGGACACCCGTCTTGTGGCACGAAGCTCCGGCTGACTGCAACACACTTGGCTCGGAGAGCGCACCTGCAACTGCGGCGGGTCCTAGTTCAGCAAGTGTGTCAAGTGAAAGCAACGGCCTTGCTTCCACCAATGTTTCAGCAGGTAACACAAGTTTTCATATACTTTTCTATTTTATTGGTTGATTGTGGTATTTATTACAACAAAGCACCACCTGTATCTTCAGCGGTGCATCTAATTTTCAGAAATAAATGGATTGTTTACCTGCGGACCCACTGTTATTTTAAATGTTTCGAATCGATTGGCTTAGCCTTTGAAACAATTCCTGTACATTTACTTTCCCCTAGAGTACTCGGGAAGTCAACCACTAAAGTATAAAAATTGAGCTTGGTAATAATTGCCCAATATATTTTGGGACTCAAAAATAAAGTTGCGACGGGACTATATGTGCATAATGTCTCACAAGAAGACGTCAGGCTCAGTGCCACGTCACAGCTTCATTTTTACGGTAAAATTTTCCTGTAATTCTCATTCGCCTGGCTTTCTTCATCGATCGCAGTCCTGGACCCTCCGAGGTACTCTGCGGGGAAGTATAGGCGACGCGAAATTTTTATAGCCAGCAGAAAACTGGCCACCTAGAAAACGGGCCTGCTAGAAAACGGGCCTGCTAGAAAACGGGCCTGCTAGAAAACGGGCCTGCTAGAAAACGGGCCAGCAAGAGAACGGGCCGGCAAGATCCAACTTGTCACGGCAAATTTTGGGGCCACCTAAAAAGGGACGGCAAACGGGCTGGCAATATTGCCGCGAGCGCAGCTGACCAAGCAGGCAGCGCGCTCGTGGCCTAACGCTTATCGCGCGTGCCTCCCACGCGAAAAGCTAGGGTTCGATCCCTGGGAGCCACGCATCTTTTGTTATTCCGGCAATCTAGTTTTCTGGTAAATTCGAGAATCCTGTTGCGTGTTCGAGGTCCGAATGTTCTACGCGTCGAACATTCTACGCTGATTATTCCAGAAGCTTACGCATGTACATAAGGGGCGCCGCGTGGCGAACCGGGGTCGGTCTCGCCCCAGCGCTCGATCCTGCGGTTTCGCCGACATCGACGCCTGCGACGCTCTGCTGTTTTCTTCTGTTCCCTTTTTGTTATTTTCTTGGGCACAAGTTCGCCCCATTAAACGTTTCAGTTTCCCCCAGTTATTCCTTGTTTTCTTGGCTGTTCCTCCGTGACATTTTGGTGGAGGTGCGGGGTACCATCCTATGCCCGTAAAGCGTACCCCTACCAAGACAGTGAGGTGCTCAGCCCCGGAAGGCTACCCTTCGCCGAAGACGCCGAAGCCCGAAGAAGCCGTCGGACCAGAGGTCAGTCCCCCGAATTGGGTCTCTTGCCCGAGAACCGGAGAAAGAAAACACCGAACATGACCACCGCACCCGTCGTCATCATGCCCGTCACTCCCCGCACTCCGACGCCATTTCACGGCGAAGCCCACGAGGATATCGAAGACTGGCTGCAGCATTACGAACGTGTAGCTCGCCACAATGGATGGACGGCTGAGCAGCGCCTCCAGAACCTGTACTTCTCGCTGGAGGGCACCTCGAGGCACTGATTTGAAAACCACGAAGCCTCCCTCACTACATGGGAGTCCTGCGTCGCCGAACTGAAGCGGACGTTCCTTAACCACCACCGTCACCAGCGAGCAGAGGACCTACTTCAAACAAGGGTGCAGGGCCCCAACGAAAGCGTGACCAGCTTTGTTGAGGATGTGCTGCGTCTAAGTGCCCGAGCCGATCCGGAGGCCGCTGAGGAAAAGAAACTTCGAGTCCTCATGCGTGGCGTCAAGGCAGAAATCTTCGGAGGCCTGGTCCGCAATCCACCGACGACCGTTGATGCATTTGTGAGTGAAGCCACCAACATCGAGCGTGCACTGACGGCCCGAGCAAGCCACTACCACCGGATTGCAGGCGCGCCAGCTGCTCCAACTGTCGCTGCTTCCCTCCTGGACCTGAATACCAGCTGTGTCGACAGCCTTCGGGAGATCGTCCGTGAAGTCGTCCGGGAAGAACTCCGCAAGATACTTCCCGCTGCGAATCGCCCGTCCTCACTGTCGCTCGCCGAAGTCGTCCGGGAGGAAGTTCACCGAGCCTTCCAACCTGAGGGTCCGATCAACACGACGACGCCAGAGGAACCGACTTTGAGCTACGCCGCCATGGCCCGACGACCGCCGCAAGCTCACCGCCAGACCACAGCGCCACCCCGACGAGACCCTCCGATGCCACAGTATCCTCGATGCCAGGAAGGACAAGTCCAGGACGTCCGCGCGGAGCAACCCTCGCCGAGGAAGACCGACGTGTGGCGAATGGCCGACCGACGCCCGCTCTGCTACCACTGTGGGGAAGCCGACCACATCTACCGCAGCTGCCCCTACCGTCGACTTGGGCTGCGTGGTTTCCACCCGAACGACCCACGCCCGAGGTACGGCGAACGCCCTCGCGATATCGAGGAGTACCTTCGACGCTCGCCCTCTTCAGTGCCGTCTCTCCGCCGTGAATCTCGCTCGCCGTCACCACGACGTTCAGCGTCTCCAGCGCCACGACCCCGCCGAGAGAGCCTGTCTCCCCTGCGTCGCCGGGAAAACTAGGCGCGGCAACGCCTGGAGGTGGCGTTGCCGAAGACGACCGAAGTAAAGAGCCTCCAAGAACGACGGAGCGCTCCCACTCTCCCGACGCCGCGCATCGCAACGACGCTCCTGCTTCGGTGTCCAACAACCTCAACGTTATCCTCGACGGCCACGACGCGACGGCACTCGTCGACACCGGAGCAGACTACTCCGTTCTGAGTGGGAGGCTCTCCCGCCGCCTTCGAAAAGTCATGACGCCGTGGGATGGACCACAAATAAGAACCGCCGGAGGACACCTCATCACACCAGTCGGGAGATGCACCGCTCGCGTCGAGATCCACGGTGAGACGTGCCCTGTCAAGTTCGTCGTTCTGCAAGACTGTTCGAGGGACGTTATCCTTGGAATGGACTTTCTCTGCGAGTATGGCGCCGTCATCGACCTCGGGGAAAACCAGTTGACGCTGCGAAAGCCTGTCCTGCCCCCGGTGTAGGCCAACACGACGTCATCCGCGATCCGAGTTATAGCCGACCATGTGAATCTGCCGCCGCGGTCGAGTGTTTTCGTCACCGTCATAACCGACGCAGCCGTGCACGGTAAAGCTCTTCTGGAAGGCAGCGTTCAACTGCTCCTTGAAAAAGGAATTGGCGTCGCACGAGGCGTAACGGATCTTCAAGAGGGACGAACAACTGTTCTCGTGACAAACTTTCGAGAGGAACCGCAGCACCTAACGAAGTGTACTACCATGGGCTACGTCGAGGAGCTTCAGACGCCAGCCGTGGTCACCGCAGTCTCAGAGGAAAACTCGTCGCCACAGCAGAAGAGCACGACGCCGCCGCCACTCGACATCGACCCCGAGCTCCCAGCTTCGAAGCGCCGGCAACTGGTTGATCTCCTCGCCGAATACAGTGACTGTTTTGCCACGACATCGAAAGTTCGCCAAACACCAATGGCGAAACATCGCATTATTACCGACGACGACGCACTCCCTGTTCACCAGTCGCCGTATCGAGTCTCCTTAAAGGAAAGGAAAGTGATTCAAGATCAAGTTCAGGAGATGCTCGACGACGACATCATTCAACCCTCAAGAAGTCCATGGGCGTCCCCGGTCGTACTTGTAAAGAAGAAGGACGGAACCCTGCGGTTCTGCGTGGACTATCGTCGACTGAACGCTGTGACGAAGAAGGACGTCTATCCGCTCCCCCGCATCGAAGATACGTTAGACCGATTGCGCCACTCCCGATATTTTTCGTCGATGGACTTGAAGAGCGGTTACTGGCAGATTGAAGTCGACGAACGTGACCGGGAGAAAACTGCCTTCGTCACTCCCGACGGACTGTACGAATTCAAAGTGATGCCGTTCGGACTTTGTACAGCACCAGCCACCTTCCAGCGCGTCATGGACACCGTGCTGGCAGGCCTGAAATGGCAGAGCTGCCTCGTCTACCTGGACAATGTCGTGGTATTCTCACGAGATTTCGACGAACACCTCAGACGACTTCGAGCTGTGCTTCAAGCCATCAAGACCGCCGGCCTGTCACTCAAGCCAACGAAGTGTCGGTTCGCCTACGGGGAACTAAAGTTCCTTGGCCACGTCGTGAACAACAAAGGCGTTCTACCTGACCCCGAGAAGACCCGCGCCGTAGCTGCATTTACGCCGCCGGCTGACAAGAAGGCCGTGAGAAGATTTCTCGGACTCTGTGCCTACTACAGGCGCTTTGTTCGAGACTTCGCCAAGCTGTCCGCACCGCTGACACACCTCACGAAAGACGCCGTAAAGTTCGAGTGGACAGAAGAACACCAGAGGTCATTCGACGAGCTCAAACGAAGACTCCAGACGCCCCCGATTCTTGGCCATTTCGACCAGTTTGCTGAAACCGAGATCCACACCGACGCCAGTAACACCGGACTGGGTGCGGTACTAGTCCAAATGCAGGACGGCGCAGAACGAGTCATCGCATACGCAAGTCGAACGCTGTCTAACGCGGAGAGGAACTATTCAACTACTGAAAAGGAGTGCCTCGCTGTCGTCTGGGCAATAACAAAGTTTCGCCCATACTTGTATGGAAGTCCTTTTCGCGTGGTCACAGACCACCACTCGCTCTGCTGGCTGGCGAATCTGAAGGACCCCCCGGACGCCTCGCCCGGTGGAGCCTACGACTGCAGGAGTTCGACATGACCGTGGTGTACAAGACCGGCCGGAAGCACAATGACGCCGACTGCCTGTCAAGGGCCCCAGTCGAGGCCGCTCCTGCCTGCACCAAAGAGGACGACGATGAGTGTTTCCTCGGCGCTCTGGATGTCAACGACATCCAGAGCGCCGAGAAACGACCTACGACAACGCAGGCCGAGAAACGACCTACGACAACAGTGCAGACTTGGTTGTCAAGAAAATAAAAAATAAAAAAAAAAGGTGGACAGATTTTTTTTTGCTTGTATGTTTGACTTTCCTACGGCAAAACGTCTAGGCTTTGTTTATTTTCTTTTTGTCTTCAGTCCATCACCTATTGCACTCGCGAACACTGTCTAAGGGAACATTGATAAGCAGAGAACAGGACAGGAAACGAACTAAAAGCTGGATGACCTCTCAAATTCCCAACAAAGCGCCTCCCAATGCTGAGTGCCTTTCTGAACGCAACCTACTTGAAGAAGGTGCGACCACTGCCGTGGCTATTATGTGGGATCTTCGTTATCCATCCACTCATATCCGTATCTCAAGTTCGTTTATAGTAAACTTCCCATATTGGGAATATGAATTGTAGGTAAACGATGCGTCTAAGGTGCGCCGCAGGACGTGGTATTCAGCGATGTCACTTCAGCTAAAGCGACCTCTTTATTTCTGTCCCAGAAATGTTTTGTAACATGTCTCTGTGATATTGCCACGCGCTTTGCCGAGCGAGCGCGAGGCCGAATGATTACCGCGCTTGGCTCTCGCGCGGATCCAAGCTCCGGGTTCGATTCCAGGAAGCGGACTCCTCTTTCATTTATTATTTCAACTTGACATTTTCGTAAGTTCGAGAAACTTGTCGTCTGATCTAGTTACGAACGTTCTACGCGCGGAACGTTCTACGCCGAATGTTCCACAAACCCACGCGGGTACAAAAAGTGCTCCTTGTGGCGGTAGCGAAAGCTTGCGCTGGGAAGGAATGAGGACGATTCGTCACATGCGCACTCGTCAAAGGACGATTGGTCACAGGACGATTCGTCACATAGGAAGATTCGTCACAGGATGACTCGTCATGCGGGCAACTGGTCACATCGATCGGGCAGGGGACGATAGTAAATCGTAAATTTCAACAACTGCCCACATTCCCCGATGAGAAGTTTCACGACTTCCCACAGTGAAATAAACCAACGATTAGAAAAACTAATCTTACAATACTCATCTGCTTTTACTTTCATCGTATTACGAGTCTTCAGCAGGTTGATCTTAGTTGCTGGCTTGGACGAGCAATAATCCAACTGGCAGCCAAATCAGTTTTTACTTTGGCATTGCATACACCTCTTCGACAAAACCAATAAGTACCGGAATTCTTTCTGCTGCATGTGTACGAGTACCCCTCGTGCAGCAGCATGGCTCCACCTCTCTCTGTTGCAATCACCTCCATCCTTTTGAATGTTGTCTGAGTTCAAAAATAGTCGCTCTTATATGGCCTCCGCATTCACCGTTCGGGACGGACCCAGAAGCTAAAACGCCTGTTACAAATTCGTCGACATTGAGAAGCGAAAGACATACTAAGATAAGAGGTAACCTACTTTGTCGGGCCGAACCAACATTCAATGTCCGGGACCGAACCAGAAGCTAAAACATTTGTTACAAATTCTTCCCCTTTCAAAAGCCAAAGAAATACTAAGATATGAGGTGAGCCACTTTGTCCGCCCGAACCAAATTGAACAATACATATTTGGGGGGACGAACTATTGTGGAACCGGTTGGCCGCGTGACGAGTCATCCTATGACGAATGTTCCTGTGTGACGAATCGTCCTGTGACCAATCGTCTTGTGACGAGTGCGCATGTGACGAATGGACCGTATCCCCGCTGGGAACCTCCTTGGTTCGATCCCCACCGCCCTCGCCCGTTTCGATCTAGATTAGTTTCGTACCGGCACGCGTTCATGTAATCATTACCGCGTGATTCACGTTAAAAAACCCAGGTTAGCGGTTGTACTGCATTGGCTAAATGTCTTATCTACAGCTAAGCTACCGGTCACCTGTTAAGGCGTTCTAACATCGAGGCTGTATAAACATACAAAAGCAAGCCAATTTTTTTTTTTTTTATTTTGTTCTGGAGTTAGTCTCGTCCCAGCGCTTCATCCTGCTGTTTCGCCGACATCGACGCCTGCGACGCTAGCCTTTCTCTATTTTGTTTTGGGCACAAGTTCGCCCCATTAAACTTATAGGTTCTTCAGTTATACGCCGCCTCATCATTTGTCATTCCTGACAATATTCTGCTCCTTATAGTTGGACTGCATAAAATAGCCCTGCGATGTTTCTTTTTCCTTCTTTTTTTTTTTTGGCGTTTTGTGTTGTTGCGCGAAAATAAACCATTCTGGAAAACCAGATTTGCGCAACTGTATAAGTATTGTTTTCACTGACGTCAATTCAAAATATGCAATGCGGAAGTATCTTCAAAATGAATTGAATTACATTTCTAAGTATTTGTACTCTACTCAAGATACTTAACAGTGAAAGTAACTTGAGTAGTATTTTAAATACTTTATGAAGCAGGTATTTAGTAACTTAACTTAAATACTTTTATCGAGTATTTTGTCAAACACTGAGAATATCCAGCAGTGGAATCCGGTTCGGAAGGTTGCGCCCGTGTTTTTCCGTGAACCGACGAAGCCGTGAGACGTATACGCTTGGGAGAATGCCCAATGATCTGTTGACGTTTTCTTTTGTTGTTTACATATACCAGGATTCCAGGTGCAGATGTCTACGCCAGTGTTTTTCCGTGGCCAGAATCTCGCTCTTGTCGAAGGACACGCTGTGACCCAGTTTTTCGACGTGTTCAGCGAGGGAACTGGCTTGGACGTCGTTCTTCTTCACGTCGTATTTGTGGCGCCAGATGCGTTCCGGGAAGTTCTTTGTATCTCCTACGCAGGTAGCAGGGAAGTCCACGCATGGGATGCGACAGACGAGACCTTGAGCCTTCTCCTTTTCCGGTCTGTCTTTGGGAAGGGGGACTCGGTGACGGATAGTTGTCACTGGTCTGTGTGCGACTGTGAGTCGCACACAGACCACACACAGACAAAATCCTGGCTACGTGCCTGGTCCACAGGAACAAATTTCGTGCACTGCAGGAAATTATTGATGCGCTTCAAAGCCGTTCACGCAACAAACTGGAACACAGTAAAGATTACATTTGTTTAAAATCTTAATAAAAGAAAATCATGAGCCATTCTAGTCTGTGAAAGTGGATGACCAGCGAAGCTGATTAGCACACGGCACAACTTGACACAGAATTTTGAATAAAGGTACGAACACATTTATTGCCTTGATAGGTGTTCATCGTGACGAGCCGAAGGAAAGCAGACACGCGCGACGGTACCGCCACCCCGGGAGAGCGGAAGGAAAGGAAACCAGGTACTCAAGCGCTTGGAACGAAGACAAAGAGAGGGCGGTGCGAGCGTAGACATGACCGGCGCGGGTCGCACACCGGCAAATCTTTGTGAAACCTTCATTATCTACCTGAGAGTTTACTGATCTTAAAAGTGGTGCCTACTGATAACTAATCTACTGAAAATGCATATCCAAGTGATGAGACATATAAGCTTTTGCATATAATGAAGCGATTTTGCATCAAATTCGGGACCTGAGTTTTTGTTGACGCACATGAAAAATTCACGGAACCCTATCCATAAACAGCTTCGCTGTAAAACGCGTCATTTCACGGCTTTCCAGTAGCTGACCCGCCGGCAAAACGATGGATGGATGGATGGATGAATACGGCTGAGCCCTTTGGATCGGGCGGTAGCTTATGCCACCTAGCCATTTTGTCTTACCCTTTAAGCTTAGAATATTTAAATGTGAAAACTATATTCACTCCGTACTGAAAAGAAAGTGAGGCTATAAATCCCCCTTGCCATCAGTTAATAAGAAAATGCCTAATTTTCTCTCGCTTTCTGCCACCATTCACTTAATCTTTGCTTGGTAATCTCTACTGTCTTGAAATCCACTTTTCCTTCGCTGTCTCTAAAACCCAATGACCTTATTAAATCTATGTTGTCGTCGGTATGCATAGGGTGAAGCCCTTTACGGATGGATGGATGGATGAATACGGCTGAGCCCTTTGGATCGGGCGGTAGCTTACGCCACCTAGCCATTTTGTCTTACCCTTTAAGCTTAGAATATTTAAATGTGAAAACTATATTCACTCTGTACTGAAAAGAAAGTGAGGCTATAAATCCCCCTTGCCATCAGTTAATAAGAAAATGCCTAGTTTTCTCTCGCTTTCTGCCACCATTCACTTAATCTTTGCTTGGTAATCTCTACTGTCTTGAAATCCACTTTTCCTTCGCTGTCTCTAAAACCCAATGACCTTATTAAATATATGTTGTCTTCGGTATGCATAGGGTGAAGCCCTTTACAGTAGAGTATCAAGTGCTCAGCCGTCTCGTCCTCCTCTCCACAAGCAGCGCACACTGTGTCCATTTCCTGGTACTTCGCTCTGTATGTTCTGGTTCGCAAAACACCTGTCCTTGCCTCAAACAACAATGAGCTTCCCCTAGAATTGTCATAAATGCTTTCTTTGGCAATAACTGTTTTGTTTAATCTATAGCCTTCCAGAGCCTTCTTTGTCTGCATTCCCTCTAGCCACCGATCTCTTTCTGTGGCTTTAACTTTCTTCTTAACTGAGACCTGCTCTTCCGTAACCCCACTATAGCCTAAAACTTTCCTCTTAATTTCCTAGTGCGCTGTCTCCATTTTGTGTCTATACTCCTCATGTATAAATAGCTGAAAACCTTTCGTGCCCATTGCTCCCCACCCATTTGCCTCAAGCGATCCTCAAATTCTATCTTGCTCACAGCTTCCCTGCCCTCAAACGACGCCCATCCCATGTCTCCTTGTACTCCCTGGTTCGGTGTTTTGCAATGTGCCCCCAAAGCCAGCCTACCTACTCCACGCTGTTTTATTTCTAGTCTTGCATGCACTTCGGATTTCATGCATAGCACTGCGTTTCCAAAAGTCAAGCCAGGCACCATGACCCCTTTCCAAATCTCTCTCACCACCTCATACCTGTTGTAATTCCAAAGTGCTCTATTTTTCATTACAGCCGCATTTCTGTTGCCCTTACCTATTATATACTTTTCATGCTCACTGAGATATTCTGCACCACCACATATCCATACTCCTAGATACTTGTATTTAGTAGCTCTCTCAACTGTGATATTCTGTATCTTCAGTCTCTCAACATCATCATTGTTAAAAATCATGACTGCTGATTTTTCACTACTGAATTCTAAACCTAATTCCTCTCCTTCCCTACCACAGATGCTCATTAATTCCTGCAAATCTATCCTGTTGTTAGCCATTACGATTCCAGGATGCGAGCGCCTCTCGCGGCGAGCCGAGGCGAAAATAGAGGAGGAAGGGAGAGGGCAGCGGACGACCTCTCCGGTGTGGTCGTGTAGGCGTTGAAAGCATAGACAAGAATCTGTTCTGTTTTACGGGCGCTGCCATGTTGATCGATGCCAGCGCGGGTGGTGCACGAAATAACCTAGTCTCAAAACACCTGTGTCAAAATACCCGCTGCGAATTCCCCGTGTTATATCCCCCGTCTTCAAAATCCTCGGCTTTCAGAACCCCCTTTCCTTTATCCCCTTATCAGTTCCCCCGGCTTCCGTCCGCACCGCCCGCCCCCCCCCCCCCCCCCCCCCAAGTCTTTTTACAGGACGAAGGAAAAAACCGGAAAACTACAAACACGGCTAGATGGCCTTAAAAAGCAAGAAGTTCAAAAAAAAAATAACAGAACAATTGCACACTAAAGAAGTGCAACCTAGAGTTGACCTATACAAAAGAACCTCGACAACCTTTGATGACTTCTGGCAGCGATGATATCATTGCTATCTAGGATGTTGAGGTCGTAGAGTTTGACACAATATGTTTCCCAGTCGAGATCAAGATACGGGAGATGGAGGTCGAATTTCTAAAAACTCAAAAAGGGAAGGACGCCGTAATAGTAGATGGATTCAAGTATTTATTTCAGCGAAAGAATAAAGGTGAGAAGACTGCCTGGAGATGTGCGAAATACTGGGAATTGAACTGCAAAGCAGCGGTTCTCACGGAACAAGAAAAAGTAATCAAGAAAACCCAAGGTAAGCGATTTTTTTAATAGACTGTCTGATAGCTGTTTAGTTATCCTGAAAGGGGACTGAATTAATTGCACTTATTTAGCACAAATTAAACATTTCTGCTACAGTAATTGATTTTCATCACGTTCATATGTTTCAGAGCACAACCATCCCCCTAATGGCAGCCAACTACGGGAAGAGCGACTCAAAAATAAATTGAAGGAAAGGGTGAGGTCGGAGCCGCATTTGCCAGCACCCCAAGTGTACTACAGCAGGGAGATCTTGAGCCTTGTAGGTCAAGTAAGTAAAAACATTTTTTTTTTATTTATATTATCTGTTTCATTACACGATTATACCTGTGCATTATGTCCACGATTGAAACTTGTTTGTGACGGGACGAATTTGTTCTAGGTTAATGACACGTTAATGGCGGAGCTGCCTACTTTCGAGAGCGTGAGGAGCACCATGTACCGGGAGAAGAAAAAACAACAGCCAAGCCTACCAAGAAACATGGCCGAGATTAACCTTGGAAGACTCTATACGGAGACACTCGACAAGCGAGACTTCCTGCTGTTTGACATCAGCATAAGTGCAGGCCGTATTCTTTGCTTTTGTACGCAGGAGCTGCTCTTTCATTTTGCGGAAGTGGTAGAGGTGTTCCTCGGTGGCACGTTTTTCTCGTGTCCGTCCTTGTTTCATCAACTGCTCACAATCAGCGCCGTCAAAGAGGGGGTGAGCTTCAACATGGCCTACTTTCTTCTACCTGGGAAGTCCCAAGAAGTATACGTGGCGGCCTTCACGAACTTCAAGGCAGCGTTCGACGCTCTTCGTGCACATCTCTTACTCAACGTTGTCCGTACGGACTTTGAACTGGCCCTTATCCAGGCTTTCCTTTTCGTGTTTCCTGGCATTCGGCACCGGGGCTGCCATTTCCACTTTTCTCAGGCCATCTGGAGAAAGGTTCAGGACCTCGGACTTTCTAAGGCCTACCAAGAAGATTCTTCAGTAACATTGTTTGTACGCCAGACAATCAGTTTGGCCTTTGTCTCGCCAACTTTTGTACGTGTTGCTTGGCGGAGTTTGAAGGCAACAGCGCCACAAGCCCCAGGAGATCCACAACTGATCCTGTACTTCGAGGATACCTGGCTCTTGGGGAACTACGAAATCCACCAGTGGAACCACCACCAGAACAACGGAGCCCGGACTAACAACTTCAAGGAAGCCTGGCACCGGTGAGTACATTTTGCAATATTATAAAATGTAGTTATCCTAGTATCAAATTTCTTATCTACCAGAAGTTGTGACCTCTGTGCTTTTTATCTGCAGGAAAATTAACAATGTCATCGGAAAAGCACACTCCAATGTCTACACGTTCGTCGAGCATATCAAGCAAGACGAGGCCACTAGCAGAGTCACCCTCCTCCAAGTTTCCAACGGCGGCCAAGCCCGAAAGCGTCAAAAGAAGTGGGCGATGAAAGACGAGGCCATAAAGAAGCTCGAGGAGCGTATGCCCAATAGAGAGCTGAGCATCCAAGAGTTCCTGAAGCTGGTGCCGCGATATTGCGGCATATAAGTAGTGGACGTTGCTCCCATGAAAGTTGTGGGATAGTGCTACCAACAGAGGTACCGATAGAGTAACCAAAGGGTTGTCTCAACAGCGGCGATAGCTCAAAGGAGACGTCAAACCTAGTAGCGCGGTCCCCACATCTCCACGGCAATATAGACGACGTTTAGGGCTACATTACCGCGGGTCGGTTCGATGAATTACCTCCGTCGGTGCCAATGATCGTCTACCTTGTCTCACTCTCTCGAATATAGCGGAAGAGAAGACACACGCACCAGAGTAAGGACAGAGTCCAAGAGCATTTATTAAAACTCTCTTATTGAACTACCATGTCCCCATCCAAAATGCCCCCCGCGCCGACAAGGTAAGAAAAGGTCCTTACCTGCCAGACGCGGGGTTCCGGAGAGCCAAGACAGGGGAAGCATCGGAGAAGTCGCCGACACACGTCCTATCTCTTTCGCGGTCGCCGGACGAGTCCCTTTCCCGAAAGCGGGAAAACAAGAGGCGAAACCTCCTAGCCTGTCAGCAGTGACCCGCATCCGAGCGGGGGGACGGAAAAAGATCCCCCCGAGAGAGAGTGAGGAGGAGAGCCCCCCAAGCCAAGCGGCTCTCCTACGCTTCACGAACAGGTCGGAGCTCACGGCGAAGGAGGCCAAGTGTTCCGACCCGCGGCCGTTATCGCAGCTACCGGGGAAGAGAGATCACAGGAATCCCCACATCCCCCCTCCTTAAAACGGTAGGTGGGTCTCAAGAAAGAATAAAGGAGGCCCACCTGCTCTCATAAAATAATATATAACTCTGCGCACCCCTAACAAATGCACGCGACACCGAGCGCGCGTCTTCACAGTGTCCGCCGTCAACAGCTGGCCCGCAGGACCGAAGACCCGGAAAGTTCAAGTCCATGTGCAAGAACGCGGCCATCACAACCTTGCACAGCATCACAGGCGCCGTGCTGATACAGCTGGACACAGGTGTCGCGGTACGAGCTGGCCTGCAGTGGGGGGCAGTCAGGCGGGCGTAAAGGCGGAAGCACCAAAAAGACCAACGACCGCCGCCCACCAGCGGAGACCAGCTGGGGAAGTCCCAGACACGCTGCCCGGGGGGCTCGGCGCCATCTCGGCCGCAGTGGGCTGGTGAAGGTGGGGTGGACGACCTCGGAGCAGACCTGCGAAGTCGTAATGCGCCAGCAGCCAACACGCCCAGAGCCGGCCGTAGACCTCCCCAAAGGGAAGAAAGGGCGCCGCAGCCTCGAAACGAGGGGGCGCGTGCGACCGACGCTCGCCTGCCTCGGGCCGCAAAGGCGGCAGAAACGGGCAGGAGCAAACGACAAACAAAAACCACAAAAAAGGTGGCCAGTTTGTCAACGGTGACAGGAACATGCCAGAGTGACCCGCTTCGACACCGGAAGAAGAAGCCATAAAAAAGGGGGCCCCTCGGTTCGAAACGCGTCCACATACCAAGCAAACTAATTGAGTTCGCTTAATGTGAACACCGGGGAGAGAGCTTCTAGGAAAAACGCCGAGTTCTCAATCCTTTGCGCAGGCAGCTAACACAGAGGCTCCCTACAATACCCGGTTTTATAGTTACCGGAAGAGTCCGTTCACTATAAGTGGCCAAAAACAGATAACAGTCTGCAGCTGGCCCGTCTTCTGAAGTCGAGGAAATAGATACGGGGACTTCGAAGGGGCGGATTAGAAACAAACCGCCATGCATGCGCGTCTGCGAGCGGGGAAGATGCAAGTTCCCGCGCAAAATAGCCGCCATCTTGCTCCCCACGGAGGAAGACAAAAGGGGCCGCAGCTCACACGCTCAAACCTGCTAGCTTCGCCAAATATTTGAGCTAGCTAGCTTACCGAGGCTAGAAAAACATGTCTTGCACTCGATACGGCTTGATCAAGGGCTCACAACGGTGTGGACCCTTCTTTTGAGGCAAGGCCAGGTTTCAGAGCAACGTAACTGCTGAGAGTCTTGGAGTCACTCTTCCACCTGGATCACGCGAGTCTGACAGATATCGCCAAAGGGCGCTCTGGCTACATGGCGCCCGGGTTTCAGAGCAACATAACCTCCGAAAGTCTTAGAGTCACTCGTCCACCCAGATACTGTCACAGTGCGCCTCAGACTGCGTAGCGCCACCACCATGAACGCAAAACTAGTGTCGTTCTTGGAAAACAACAACAGGCTGCAGGAGTAGGTTGGCATCAAGCAGACACAAATCTTTCCCGAAGAAAACCCTCCGCGCCCACTGCAATACCAGCAGTGAATACAGCGCGCGCGTCAACAGTGTGCAAACTGCTTCTCGACGCCGACGGTTACGCGGCCCGGCTCCCGGAGCCCGTCAGTAGCGGTACCAGCTACTTATCGACGTTATTGGCAGGCGTACCGTCCGACTCTAACTGAGTGTCCGCGACTACTCCGAGTCAAAGAAAACGCGAATATTTACATTCCCAGATTGCACTGCTGATCCTTCGGCTACTCTTTTCTGCCAAGCCTCGCTCCCCGCCGGACATAAAAGTCCACCCGGTTCTCAAAGACGTCATCAAAACTTCTATATACATTTTCCTCTCAGGACAAGTTGTTGGGTGGCGCTAGGAACCCAAATACACACAGGTGAAGGATTCGCCTCAAGCATGGAGAACAAAGGTCCTCCCGCAACAAGGAATGTTGCTTGACGAACGCAAATCCAAAACAGGAACGCACGTACGAATCACACTGCGCTCGCTCAAAGGAGTGGCACTGCGGGTTGCCGACTCGGCATTAATCGCTCAACCATAAGTGGCGAGATCAGGACGCTCGTGGTACGGGGCGATCAAAGGCAAGGATGGTCGGCAAATAGGCCGGACAAAGGGACGGAGGCCAGGAGCCACGACCCCGATAAAGGAAGCCGTGGCCCCACGTTGGGCGCCATTTTATGTGGGAGTTTTGCTACCAACAGAGGTAACCGATAGAGTAACTAAAGGGTTGTCTCAACAGCGGCGGCGATATCTCAAAGGAGCCGTCCAACCTAGTAGCGCGGTCCCCACATCTCCGCGGCAATATAGACGACGTTTAGGGCTACATTACCGCGGGTCGGTTCGATTAGTTACCTCCGTCGGTTCCAATGATCGACTACCTTGTCTCACTCTCTCGAATATAGCGGAAGAGAAGACACACATACCAGAGTAAGGACAAAGTCCAAGAGCATTTATTAGAACACTCTTTAAATGAACTACGATGTCCCCATCCAAAATGCCCCCCGCGCTGGCAAGGTAAGCAAAGGTCCTTACCTGCCAGACGCGGGGTTCCGCAGAGCCAAGATGGGGGAAGCATCGGAGAAGTCGCCGACACACGTCCTATCTCTTTCGCGGTCGCCGGACGAGTCCCTTTCCCGAAAGCGGGAAAACAAGAGGCGAAACCTCCTCGCCTGTCAGCAGTGGTCCGCGTCCGAGCGGGGGAACGGAAATCGGTCCCCCCGGGAGAGAGTGAGAGGAGGGCCCCCCAAGCCAGGCGGCCCTCCGTCCCACGAACAGGTCGGAGCTCCCGGCAAAGGAGGCCGAGTGTTCCGACCCGCGGCCGTTATCGCAGCCATCGGGGAAGGGAGACCAAAGGAATCCCCACAACGTATAGCCCGGTCAACTAAAGCTACGCACGAGGAGCGGCCCCTCGCTCCTCGTCCGGGCTCCTCGTGGGCTTCTCCTCCGACCGACCGGACCTATATCCACGACTCGATCGTCGAATTTGTTTTCTACGGCAGCGGGGACTTGGGCCGGCCGGAAATTCAGGCAGACACAGGCACGCACAAATGCAGACGATCCAGAAGAGAGCGACGGCGTCTCCGAAGGCTGTCGCGACTTCCTGGCCCCATTACGTGCACGTCCCCACGACGTCGCTGTCGTGCACTTCTTTGCGGACGTGCCGTATCCTGGCAAACGGCGAAGGCTGTTGTCCCGCTGAGCCTATCAGTGTGTCGGAGGGAGACAGGCTCGTGCAACAGGCGCGAGGCTAGTGGTGCGAAAAGGCGCCCGCACGCGCTCAGCATTACGCCCGTTGCACGAGTGCTAGATAACCGATGACAAAGCACAAGGGTGGCGGGCAACCCCCCTTGGCCTTTGATTTCTTCTGGTTAAGAAAACATTATCTTCGCTTGGCCGTACGTAGGTTCTTTGTTGTCAAACCTTTTATGTCTGTATCGCTTGGTTGTAGGTCTATCGAAGGAGGTGACGGTGAAATAAAATTTTAGCTGTGTTTCGAGTTTTGTGTCTGTCCTACGTCCCGTCTGTTCCTTGGCTCCATTGTTACCATGTCAATCTCGTTCACTCCGCGCACCATCTCGATTCCCACGCCCCCCCTCTCCCCCCCCCCCCCCCCCCTCAAAAAAAAAAAAATTCTTGTTAAGTGGTTTTTGACGGCGCTCAACAGATTTCTGATTGGAACAATAAATCTGGGTTAATAATCCGACTTACCGTGACGATTATCTACCAGTATTATGTCCCTCTGGCCGTATTACTCACCTGCGCAGACCGCATTATTAAAGGTTTCACAAATTAAAAAAAAAGAAAAAAGAACAAGACATTTTACGCAGCAACGTTAGTGGCAATGGCGATGTCGATGATGATGATGACGGGACCAATAACTTGGGCGGTGTCTGGAAATGACGCCTCTGACGGGAAGCGAATTTGTGTGCCGTGTCGGTTCCGGTAACCGGTGAAAGCGCACCGCCCCCGATAGAAAGACGTCGGTGCGGCGGCGATTCGCTCCTCCGACAAGCGGGGACGCTGTCGCGGAGCGCGGCGCCGCCGTCGAAATTAGGGCGATGAGGAAAGCTCGACCGTCGCTTCGAAATCCGGATCGGAAGCCCGTCCGATCGCAATCGCGGAACGGGTTAGGGGTCACGCACGGCCGTAATCAAAAGGAGGGGACGGATATAGGTCTCCCGACGTAACACGGGCAGGAAACCAGGATAAATACCGGTAAGCGGAAAATATGGAATAGATATAAAACAATTAGCCGAAAGAACGGTCTCTTTCATTACTCCTCGGATGTGTACTACATACGAACACGCTAGCGCACTCTGCGTTGCGACGACGGAAGCGTTGACTATCGTATAGACAAATGTGCACTTTCGTACCAATTCAGGGTGGTTGGGAACCCCTCAATTTTCGCGAGAATAGAGACCCGCGCGGATAACAGTTTGATCAACCGCATACAATCCGCATCCGCAGACTTTGTATCCGCATCCGAACCGCATCCACAAAATTTGGAGCCGAAATCCGACCCACAATCTACGAATTCATGTGACGTCATAAAATAAAGCACGAATTAAAAACAAAAACAAACCTGGATGATCTTTTGGAATTCGTCTGTTTACCTTTGTACAAAGGGCTCTTCGTATCAGAATGCGGTGAAAGTCATGTTATCCTATTTTATTTTATCTTATTTATATTAAAAGCGATCATTCTTCCAGAGACACTTCGCATCACCGAAAAGATTTTCGCAATTTTGAGATCGTCTTGGGGATCCGTGACACTCTGCCCAGAAGTTGCGCTCAAAAGGATGGAAATTTTAATATTGTTTTGCTTTTTGCTGTGCGAAGTTTACTTCAAGCAGACTCATATTTTCTAAACATGAAAATGAATAGAGGACAGACTAATAACATTGCGTCATTTGATTTAGGCCGAACAATAACAAAGTAGGAGAGGAAAGGCGCTGACTCGCCGCAGCAAAGTACTCTTGCGTATGTGGTAAGTCACGATTACACCACTGAGAAAGTATCACGATATTCAATAACGGCAACACCTACCGGTTTCAGTTTTAAACAGGAGCCCTCAACTGCATGCTCGGAACCTTACGCTAAAAAACAACTTGCCAATTCCCGAAAAAAGTAAAAAAAGAAAAAGGAAAAGAAAAAGCACACACACACACGCAAACGCTTTGCTTGTCGAGGTTGCTGTGTGGAAGAAACAGATTATCGTCAACATTAACTGCTTCAAATTGGCTCGTCTTTCTTGGTTCCATTACCCTTTAATGGAAAGTCTCTGTCTGTTGGTGCGCTTGATTCTAAGATGGCATGCACAGATTGTGCCTACATGACTGATGTACGGTAACGCGTGCTGGCGCACGTTCCACCACTCCAGAGGCTCGAATTCAGTCTCCTCGATCTATGTACTTGCGGGCGAAGAATCCACTTGCAGGCTTAGACTTTCTTGTGGCTTGAACGTTTTCCTCTTTTTCCCTGCCAAACAAGAACACGCTTTCCCGGAACGACTGGTGCCTCTGCATTCTTTACTTTTTCTATGGACAGAAGTTTTGGCGAGATGGAACCGAATTTGTATAGATCGTTCTAAAACGGGTTAGGGTGAGAATCAGGTCTTTCTTGACGTAAAGGACAATTTCGTCCCCGACTGGCGCCTCTTTCCTAAGAGAGCAGTTTGCTCCAGCAATACATTCGATGATACATTTCATAGTGACTCACTTGTTCACTCCACACTCTGCGGTCGCGCACATTTATGGGCCGCCTCGGCACAAATGTAGGTCCGGACCCACGGATATCCGCATCCAAACCGCGATCCGCCAAATCTGAATAATTTTTATCCGCATCCGCCAGTTAACTGCGCATATCCGCGGATGATCTCCGAGGAGTTGTGGAGATGATGCTTTGATAACGAAGGAAAACAAAAAAAACGCGCTGGGTTATGGAGCTTTAATCTCGATAAAACCTCGTCATCGGGCCTCTCTGGTTTCGCTTTCGCGTGCCTGCTGTAATATCTACGACCCCCCGCCTTTCTAATTCTTTATGTCCCCAGAATCACTTTTGATAAGAGCGCTCATTTTTTTTGTCAAAACTAAAAAGAGAGGCATTTCGTCTTGTGTGGGAAAGAAGTTCATTCTAAAAGAACTTCCAGGCGAAAAATGCTGAGTCAGTGTGCTGTGGACGCATGCGTCTCATAGTTCCTAGAAGAGAGCTATTGCGCATGCTCTGAACGATTTCCACAGCCCAGTAGTCAAAGATGGCAGTGAGCAGAAGGAGATGATTGGAAAGGTCTATAGGGCGACAATACAAATCAATTTCTTTTCTCTCTCTCTCTCTTAGTGCAGCGTTCCAATGTCAGGGGATAACCTGTTGAGTGCCTTGTCTGCGTTACTGCTAAGAGGCGTATTGTTTTGTAGTTTGAGCATGCGTGTGATTTCTCCGCCGCAGATAAGATAACATTGGAAGCTTCACTTTTTCCAATATGTGCCGTAGACAATATGGTGCAGCATCGAACCAAAGTGGCAAGAAAACATGCAGGTCGTGACAAACATTCAGTTCGTTGAGTTTCAGAGCTCTTCGACCTGCTAGCGTAAAAGCAGTAAACTGTGTTGATTATTCGAGACACAGCATTTTGTTTCTTTTTTTTTTTGTGATAGCGACAACACTATCGATCAGTATGCAGGCGACCCGAAATGAATTAGACCAAAAGTATTTTTACTATACCTCATAAAAATGTCATTAATTGCGCTGGTCCAGCAGCGTTGTAAAGTGCTGCAGGGTTACAGTGCATCGATCACGTGCTCTTCGTCTGAGCAGTTCACCAAGTCAAGGCGAAGCAGATCGTAGTTCAGTTCTCAACCGCAGGGCGCGACAGAGTCGAATATCGCGGCTACTTCGTAGACCTGATCGCTTCAGTGTCTGTACAAAATAGTCATCAAAGTCGGCGGCCGTCTCCGAAACTCCCGCATCTTCGGCTCGACAACTTCTCCAGCGTTAACGGAAAGCGCGAGCATGCGCGGACTGATACTCCACGGCACTACTTTACTCACGCGGAAGACCTCGCACTTTCTCTCTTATCGCACACTACGCGATGGCGACGGGGAAAAGTAAACGCGCGTCCAAGGCTCGAAGAAAGGGAGAAAGCAAACGAAAATAAAAGTTGCGCTTAGTTTCAAAACTAAAATAAACAAAGGAAAAAAAAAAAAGGCGGCGACACAGAAACAAGTGAAAACGCGCGGGGCGTGTTAAAAGGCGGCATGAAAGGGAAAAAATAAGTGCGGCGAGAGGCTGTCCTCTTATTTGAGCTTTCACTCTCTGCGGAGCGACGAGAGGGGATATCCCAGTTTTTTTTCTCCGGTAGTTGTACGCGCCAGGTACAACTGCCGTACTCTCGGGACAAACGTCGACGTCGGCCGCGTGCAACGCAAACAGCTGTAAGCAGCGGCCTGTCGGGCGGGACGCGAGGTGCTTTCTACTCCCGCGTGTGGTGCATGTGTTGTGTTCATTGTGCCGAGCTGTGCTGCAGTGTTCGCAAGCAGCCATCATGCCCTACGGGACGGGACGCTTGGCGTTTTATGTGATTTGGGCGCTTTTTTTCCGTCTGTGTGGGTGAGTGTTCCAAAACTTCTATATTTTATGAAAAAAAAAAAAAAAAATTGCATTGCAGGTGGGATTGGCGACGTGCGAGACTAAAAGCGTCGATGTTGCCGGCATTCAAGAATGGCCAAATGCTCACTATGAAGTCATTATTTAAATTTTTCTTAACAAGTGAAAAAAAAAACAAAAAAACATTAAGAGAGTTAATAATGGAATGGAGACTTTACGATATCTTGCTTTCATCGACGGAAGTAAGCAGAATGTCAGAGCGTCAATTTTGATGGTGTGGTTTAAGAAAGCAATCGCTCCAAGCGTACGTCGTGCGTTTTACCACACACCATGGAACTTGTGGGTCGCAACTGATCACGCCTCGTGACGTTACGGCGAGGCAAATACTGGCCGTGACGTCACGACGGAAACCGCGAGAGGGCGCCACCCAAACATTCTTGTGCGGGACGCCACATTGTTTGTCTGCAGCGCACCCCTTCTGGCATTTGACGAGAAGTGAAGACCGGGCATGGGCGCAGCTCGGCTCTCGGGGTGCACCAGAGCGATTCGTAGCTCTGGCTTCACTGCCAGAAGAAGGGGTCTCCGAGTACAGCTTCAATTTACCAAGTGCCAGTCACGTTCGACATCCATTCCGCAAAACAGCATTATTGATCTTGGAAGGCGATAAAGAGCTAGTTCCGAGCATGCGCTGCGAACAACATCCAACAATATGGCGGGCGTTCCACAAATTATTAATCGCGACCTCCACGCGGTAGCTATGTTGTTCTAAATATCACCGTGCGTGCGTTCACAGCCAAGTGATTCGGCGTTTTTTGCCTGGACGATAAGCGCTGGAAACGTCATCACCTGGGCAACTTTTTTTTGTCGACGCTCAAGGTGCGGGATCGCACGGGCACCTGTCGCTTTGAGTGCATCGGCTCAGAAAGCTTTCTCCGAAGCAAAGTTGACCGGACATTTATTTATCAGATTGCTTATATATTTTTTTTTTTTTCAACGGTGTGGGTATCAGGAGTTCGCGCGCCTCATCGAAGATTGCTTACAAGTACGGGCTCTGAGCGATAACGGACTTCCTTAAACAATGCTCCTGAATTTCCCAGTGATTGCCGTACCGGTCCGGTGCTATCTATCCCTTTCGTTTTATCGCAACCCTTACAACAACAACGGTTCATACGTTTAGGTCGGGGTTTTCATTTCCGCAAGGCAAACCTTTCGAACCTTACCAAATTAGCTTGGCTCGAAGAAAAGAAAAAAAAAAAATTGTTACGCTTTAGAACAACTTCTTAGGAGCTCTGCACGAATATATGCTTTACAAATATGTGTTTTTCTGGAGGATACGTATAGGCCAACTCATCGGGAGCTGCGGGCACAACGGATGGACATGAACTCATTTTCTGAAGCACTTGAGCGGGCGCCGTTCACCGCCATCGCCATGGCTTGACCTCACAAACACGAGTTGGTGCATCTACCATTGGAGGACGAGAACAACTCTCGGGCCATTGGAGCTGTCGTGATTTTAACAAGTTAGGTGGCATTACGCACTCTTGCGCTGACATTTTAATTCTCCCAGTTGGTGAAAGCTATAGCTTGGTGTCACTCGACCGATGTTTACACCTTCCGCAGGTGTGCAGATTTCGACCGTGGAGTAACGACTATTATTCTCAATAACAACAGTTCAGTAAAGACATCGCCAAACTAACATCCAACCTAAAAGAAAAAGGTCAACAACACCATTAATAGCATACTTCTCTCTATACTCTGTTTCAACCTATGATGTACCGCAGAAAAGGCTAGAAGCGCGAGCACCTTGCTCTAAGGCACATCTCGGCGGCAGCTCCCAACGCTATGAGCTCGCGCTTCTAGCCTTGTCTGCGGTACAACATCACAATGGAAGCGGATCCGCGTTCGGAAAGCGGTTGCGAACGCGGTTATATAAAGATCCAGTACAATTGCACGCGCACTGGTCATCGAGTGCGCGTGCAATTGTACTGGATCTTTATACAACCGCGTTCGCAACCGGTTCGCGAACGCGGATCCGCTTCCAGTGTGAATGAGCGGTAGGCTGGGAGCACGTAGAAGTTTGTTCCCTGTCCACTTTGCAAAGCGTTTGCGTAGGCGTGGCTTCCACATGCTTAAAGCTACTTCTTCGTTTGTGAGGAACGTCTTTACAATAGGTAAAGGGCATGTCCTTACAGTCCGACCGCCAGTACAACAGACATATCGGTTTTCGCAACACCTACAACGTATGAGCTGTAGCGATTCCGATGCACTGCCATGAGAGATTTCTTATTGTTCCGACTTTTATTTTGGGTTCGGCGCACTCGTAATGACACCCCCTCAGCACATGCTTTTTGTTGTCAACGATTTCTCCATTGGGAAAATTAGTCGGCCCTATTTTAGACGAAAACCACCTGTGAGTTTTCCTCCATAATTACCGGAAAAAAAGCGATTTTTTTTTTAATGTAGGCTTTCTTGTCGTTTTTTTTTGTCGTTGACGATCCTGCGTTTACGACGTCGGGTCGTCGTTGGTACAAGCATTATTTGCTTTGTTAACAGCCCTCGGCAGCGAACTCCTGACATAGTTTTGCAACCATTTGTGATTATGACAATTTTTGTCTTGCGCTTACAAATTGTGGCTACTTAAGAAAAAGAAAAACAAACTTAGTTATCCTCGTAAGCTTGCGGGAAAACTCCATCGTTTACGATGATGTGACTTTGAAGATTCTATTTTGCAAAGCTGGTTCACATGTAATGCGACGGCTATGCCTGCAGGTGCTTGCCACATTCTGCGGAGGAATCGGTGAAATACCACACGATAATGTAAAATAACCATAACAATTACGAACGGGAAACTTTTTTTCTTCCATCTCTTGTTTTTATTTCTTACAAGCATTAGATCAAAATAACTTTCAGTCATTCACTATCTCCAAGGTGTCTAAGACATGACAGACATATATCATAAGCCCACCAAGGCTTCGAAGTTGTTAAAGGGCCACTAACAACCCCAATATCGGTACTTTAATTATTATTGCAAACGATTGAAAATAATTCCTATAGATCGCCCAAAAAGATCAAGCTTAAGAACTGCGTACTTGAACACAACATATATATATATATATATATATATATATATATATATATATATATATATATATATATATATATATATATATATATATATATATATATATATATATTAACGTTTGATTTCAAACGCCTGCTTGAATATATGACGTAGTTAGCGAAATGGTCCACTCGTTGACTTTTGGGATGACTTCAAACAGGAAGTGTCGCTTAACTTTCTCTCTTTTCCTCTCGTCGTTGGGCACTCGCACGTGTCATCTGGCCAACCGCGAGAGCATTTCGCGAGACCTTTCTTCGCGTGTGGGCGACGTGTCACTTTGCAGCACCTCCTTTTTTTTTTTTTTAGCAGTGTTAATTGGTTTAAGCGATTTCTAAAAAGGTAAGAAAGAAAACGACGTGTAGTAGTCCTTGATGAGCGACGTGAGGGGTGATGTCGCAAAGGTGCTGTGTAAGGCTGGTGTCAGAAATTATCCAAAAAATTATCAAACACCAAAAAAAAAACCAAAAAAACAGCTCGTTTGAGTTGTTTTGGATTTCCCCGTCGTGTGCACCCCTCTCAACAGCCTCAGCACAGCCGGCGGGTGCCGCCACGCTGAAAGTTTGAAGAAATAGCCAGGAGACGGCCGATGTTTCCTCATTACTATTTCCGGTCTCTGATTTTATTTTTCAAAGTCTGCATTGTAGTACCTTTACAGTCGTCGTAAAAACAAAACAAAAACAAAAGTATTTTATGTATGACAGACATGCAGCTTGCGACAGCTCTTGACGTTTTAAAAAAATGTATTCTCCAATTACGTCACTAATAAAATAAGCGAGCAGCAGCAGAAATTCGGGGAAGAGGACAAACACTTTGACAGGCTCTTTTGTTTGTGGGTTTTTCACCACGCGCTCCCAAAGCGTTTGAGACAGTAAAAAAAAAATAAATAAAAAAATTAATCGATCTTGGGGTTGTCAATAGCCCTTTAAGGTTCCGCATAGAAAATTTCATCGTCATCATCAACATCGTAATCACGGTTTTAAAATTTCATCGTCAGCATAGTCATTACGATATTCATCGCCATATCATTTACACTTTCTGGCTCGCTGTGTTAGCTATATCTTTCTTTCACCCTTCGTTTCAGGACCAGGCAGCAGCTTGTCCCGGCAACAGTCCAGGGTGATGCCTCGATCATCAACCCTTAATAAAAGTGAGTTCATATAGTAATTCGAGCAATTCGTTTTCGGGAGTGAAATAGCTTTCTGGCCTCGTCTTTTTAAGATTCTAGCCGGATCTACATAAAGCCCTCTGTACTGAAAGTCACGCGATCCATTGTACTCAGCCTTCCTCTTTGCCAACAGCCTCACCTTCAACTATTTATTTGTCCCTCCGCTCACCGATTGATTAGTGCGTACCACGCAATCTTGCACACGGTACTCGAAAAGCGTAATCGATAGCCTCGCTTAAAAAGTATTCAATTAGATTACTTGATTACCCTAGTAAAAAATCGTTCAGCCTTTCTACTCTGGTGAAGAAGGAAGACAAGCGAAGCTGTACTATGGTGGGAATGAAGTAATGGCCAGGCCTCAAGGCGGCAAGCCAGAGTGGAAAGGCTCGAAAGGTTGCCGCCATCTATGAGCGACGGCGGCAACCAGACAACTGGCAAGCATGTTGTCTGTTTCTGCCGTCGCTCATAGATGGCGGTAGCTGTCCAGAGTTCTGTGTCATCAGGTCATTGAGGACGGTCACGATCCTGGAGAAAACTACGCCTTAGCAGCTCCTCTGTAAAAACCAATTGACCATACTTAAAAAAAACAAAAAAAAACACGATCGTTGTTTTTTCCTATTAGTCCACATTCAGAACGACAGATTTTCCTGCCAGTATGAAAACTGGTCTTTCGTACTGTCCATTATTGGATTAGAATCACCGAATTGTAAACTACTTGTCCTCTTAATCCACCAATTCTGGTAAATCATCCTCCTGTCCGAGACATTGTTCGGAGATTTCTCGGCCAAGACGGTCCTCACAATCGACGACTGCACGTTGAGCACCGTTACGATTGTCTTACGGGTGATTCGGTGTTCACCACTAGCGCCGTCTTTTTTTCCTCCTAAGCGTCCATCTTAGAAGAAGTACGCCTTTTCTTTTCGCAGAAGAGAAAGAACATGCAAATATTTTATGGCTGTTTTCCGCATAGAAGCGGGGGGTATACGTGTGAACTTGGTGGATATCTTTTTAACGTGAAACGTGCTTTGGCTCCTCGGGGAGAGGGTGGTCGTGTCGTTAGATTTAAAAAAAGCTAAAAAAAATTGACTGCGAAGCTGAACGCTGATTGGCTGGTGGAAAAGTCACGTGATCAACGCTAATTGGCTGATTCCGGTGAGTATGGGAGGTTCTCGGAAACCGCCAGGCTTTAAAATTAGGCATACTCCGTTTCACCTTAAGTCCAGACGCAGCCGACGTTACGAGCTCACTGGACCAATCAGAGAGAGTCAAACGCGCACCATCATGGTGCTCGTCGTGTTTTTGTACGTGTTTTATCCGAACCAATAATAAACAAAAATGATCGAGTGACTGGCGTTTCTGACGCTGCTTGCTTGGTGCCACTACCCCGTAGCGTCGGCGAAGAGCGCCGTGAGCGTGCCGCTGGGAACGGTAACGTTCCGGAGCAATACCGGATCGTTTCACGTGTTTGCTACACAATTTTCTTTTCATTCCCACGAAGTGTGTGGATAAAGTTGGAGTCCTTGAAAGACGAAGCAAAGAAACGATTTTGTAAGTGAAGAAATGGTAGACGTTCAAAACGGACGCACATACAAAAACCGCGAGGTCACTGTGCACTCGCAGCGCTTGCTTGGTTGAGCCGGCTGATAGCCCGCACGGAAGAATGACGGACACTCGACACTGCGTGTTTCGCGCTGCCCGATTGCATAGACCATCGACCGGTCCTTTAACGTCGGCTGCGCTCTGAATTCCGGCGAAGCAAAGTATAGGTTTAAAGTGAGCCTGAGTAGATTTTTCACTTTAGTGCTGGCTATAGACGATATGCGAATTGCACAGCGCCATCCAGGGGGGCGCCGAAGAACATGCTCCGTTCACCATGGCCTCCGAGATCCCGAAGCGCGCGTCAGAGGCCATGGTTTCACCATGGCCTCCGAGATTTTTGCGCGCTAGGGCTGCACTCCTCCGGCCGTCCCAATCGGCCCGAAATGGCTTATACTCGCCGCGTGGAGGCGCTGGGGACCCAGCCAATTTAAAGCGCTGGATATCCTGACTTATCCAAGTACCGCCATTGTTTGACTGTGCCGCCGACGCTCCTATTGGATGCTCGCGACGCGTCGCCATTTTTGGCTCAAGTGCGTCCCAGCATGCACCAGCTTGGTGGCACTTGTATAGAAATTCAAATTCGTCCAGCGCTTTAAAGGGCATCTCCGCCGTAATATTGATGGTCACCGATTTCTATAAATTTTCACCATGAATTTGGATGCCCTTCCTGAGCATGTGTACAAAATATCTCGGAAAAATAATAATTTTCTTAGAAGAAAATGAATTTTGACATTTACATGTACACACCCAAATCACTTGCTACCGCCCTACTGGCAACACTGAGCAAGAGCGGCACACGGAGGCTGCCATGATGGCGCTGACGTAGCCGTGACGTCACATGTTGGTCAGGTGCTTGCTTTGTAGCTTGTTGGTGCAATACTCCGTTTCACCTTATGTTGTACCGCAGACAAGGCTAGAAGCGCGAGCTCATAGCGTTGGGAGCTACTCTTAACGCACGAGAGCTTGTGCCGCCGAGATGTGTCCTAGAGCAAGGAGCTCGCGCTTGTAGCCTTTCCTGCGGTACATCATAAGGTTAAACAGAGTATAGCGACTGTCTGCTTTTTGCTTATGTTATCGGTTTATACAGTAATGTAAGCGCGCGTAATGGCGACTGGAGGAAATTGGTGTTGTGCCGTAGGGTGTAATAACACCACAAAAAACGCAGCAATGTGACATTTCACAGTTTTCCGACCGACAAGTCTACACGAGAGAAGTGGGTCCTGGCAGTCCGACGTGAACGCTGGCTCCCAAGTAAAAACAGCCGAATCTGCTCCGACCACTTCTCACCGGATTGCTATGACGATAGCGTGCGACTGAGGAATCTTTTGGGTTGGGCGGAGACGGAACAGAAAGAAGCTACTAAAATGTGCCGTGCCTACCGTGTTCGCGCACACACAACCCGGATAGCCGCCGATCGAGCGACGAGCGTTTGCAAAGAGAAGCTAGACAACAAAAGCTGCCTTAAGCCTGGTTCAGACAGTTGCGTTTAACTGCGTTTGACTGCGTTGCGGCAGCGAGAAACCAGGGCATCCCTGCTGCCTATATTGCTTGCCAAGATGATTCCTTGAATTGGATTCCACGCTTCATACGAAGCACAGATGTGCCGGTGACTCGCTTTCGGTTCTCGCCGCAACGCAGTCAAACGCACTCAAACGCAAGTGTCTGAACCGGCCTTTACCATTTCGCTTCGGAAGCGGCATCTGGGTCCACATGGCGGCGGATCACGAATGCAGCCGCCGCTGGTGGTTCCCTCGGAGGCGATGCCGGCGGATCGTATGAGAACGGGTCATCGCCACCGTCCTCAAAATCTAGCAGCATATCCTCATCGTTGCTCGATTCAGACGAGCCTGATGAGTCCATTTTTATCCACGGCACGAACACAAAACGGTGACCTGCTGCCAGGCTGGCCAGGCTCAAACTGCACACGTGCGAGTGTTTATACCATATGTGACGTCACGTCAAAATGGCGGACCAGTCGAGTGGCAAGTTAGTTTCGGTATCGGTTTCAGCGTATTTTAACGATTATAAATTATGTAAACAATTTTTTAATGATTTAATCGTTGCTATAGGCTAAACGTTTAGTACCCTTTCCGAAATTATATTTCCATAAAAACGCTCAAATTGACGGCGGAGCTGCCCTTTAAAGGGGCGATGCAATTATTTTTGTACTTTGCTCAAATCGGATTCAGAACGGATCCTGACGGTACATGACAATATGAAACATGCCGTTCGTTTTTCATCCCCCAGCAATATAAGTCCCAAAGAAAAAAAAAAATAAAATAAAGAAAAAGCGAGCAGCGTTCAACCCCCTTCAACTCGCAGCCAGACAAGTGGCTACGTGATCTCGAGCCGCCAATGTTGATCATAGCCACGCGCTGGGGTTGGCAAAGCACAGGACACGCGCTGAGTTCCAGACAGTGTTATGGCTCGGCTATTGTCCTCCGTTGCAGCGATTGGACACGGGCCACTATCCGGATGCTTCTCGAGCTATGATTATCAGCGAGACAATATCGAGTGCCCACGCAATGCTCGGGTCCAATCTGTAAACCGCATTCAATATCGTCATTGGGGTGTACTGTGATCCCACTTAAAGTCATCAAATTTTGCAATGGAGAGAATTAATAAAATGATCGCATTGGTCCGTGACATTACACCGCAACAAGGATTTCTTGGCCAGTGGCTTGTGTGCGAGTATCCTCGAGTTACACTAGTGCCATAAGCTCGTGTAAAAGTGAAAAAGAACATTCCAATTGAATATCGTTGCACCGGTCCTTTAAGGGGATTTACCCGCTCGTGACTCAATGGGCAAATTTCGCTACACAAACCTGCGTTTCAGGAAAGCATCAGAGTATTGATTATTTTTTAGGTTTATTATGAGATGTAATGAAGGTCGTAGGACCCTTGAATTATCTCCTGAGAGCGCTAGATTCTTATAAATTCAGAAATATGACAATTTCACTGCTTTCAGCGCATTTGAGGCAATTTTAAATTGAAAGTTACTTAATGACACAAGTGACAAAACGAATGGTAGTACTACTAGAGGTGTCTCCTATCTTAATATTAAGACCCTTATGAGAAGTCTAAATGTCTTTATAATTGCTATTTGTGTAAATAGGTTTGACAGAGCCATTTTTCGCTCATATTTTTTTTCAACGGGTTCACGAGAGGGGGCTGACACCAGCGCCAAATGCCCCCAAGCCAGAGCATATGTTGTTTTTGTGCTGTTTTCGCGAGCTTGAACGTACGGCGACGCGCGGGCACGAGGCCTTTGCATAACACCGCCGAATCAGTTTTGATGTTTTGCCGAAAAATTGTTTGTGTGGTGATTTCTGTCTGCCGCACCATCATGAGTAGAGGTAAAGCCCCTTCATGTTTTAAAAGTAGCGCAAGGTGCGTCGATCCACGAGGCACGTGCCACCTGCAACCCTTGGGAAGACACGGCGGCACAGCGCAGCACCAGCTAAATTTCAGACGCCATGTTCTTCCCAGAAGTGGCGTTTTGGCGGTTTGGAAATGTGAAAGCTCGGGCATATTACATTAATTAGTCTAACTGTTTATACGTCGTTTCAGCTTAAGTCTAGACGCAGCCGATGCTGCAAGCGCGAGCATGGGCCCTGAACAGTGCTTGCACTGCACGAGCGCGCGTACTTGCAGGGATGCTGAAAGCCAGGAACTTACGCTTGTAGCATTGCTGCGTCTGAGCTTGAGGTGAAACGAAGTATAGAATGCCCTCTTTTCACAATCGGTGCGTGCGTGAACCGAGGCTGGGCGCTGACGATAGATCCCGTGACAACCTTGATTCTGTCATCCAACTCGGTTCTTTGATTCTACGTAGCTCGAAAAGCAGCAGACGCAAGTTCGGCCTAGTTAGCGTTTACACATGGCTTGCCATGTTACGTCCTTGCACCATGCCGGCGCTGCATTCTGCTTTCTCTTGCTAAAAAAAATGAAAAAAGCGATAGTACACAGTTTACGCTGAAAAAGATGCCAGGGCTACCACAACGTCAGCTGGTGTGACGTCAGTGCGGGCCATGAAACCAGTGCGCTCGGTGCGTTCGGCTTCGCTTGTACCTATAAGGAGTATTCACTGGACGCCATATTTGTGGGTGCTGTTTAGAGCGCATGCTCAGAACGACTCACATTATAGGTTGCTAAGACCGACAATATTGGATGTTGTGGAATGCACGTTGCAAAACAACTGTGCAAGCTCGCCTGAGCAGGCGCCCAGCAGTCGCGCACACGGCTACGGCCGCCAGTGAATACTCCCTATTGGGTTAAATAGAGCCTTGAGTACATAGACGCTTTAGACACGCGCCAATTACAGCCGCTATTGCTCCTTTCTCTTGTGTTACCGAGATACAAAGCACTAAAACGGCGTTGATGAGTCTCTTCATAAAGCCCAATGCTGGAAGGACACAGTATAATCTAATATAGCAATAGACCGTCCCACTAAAAAACTAAAAGAGCGGAGAGAATAAAATGCCCTCCCCGTCTCACTCCGCGCGTCGTCTGCTCCGCCTAGTGGGCTGAACAAAACATCCGGCTGGCGTTCAAACTCGGTTTAAAAAATTGCGTCATTTTGGAAATTTCCAGCGCAGATGCGCGGATTTGAATATGCAAGTTTCGTGTAATGCTATACTCGATAAAAATACTAACCGGTCCAAATGCGCTGTTACCTGTGTGCAAGAAAGAAGGAAAAATTACACCATCTTCCCGAGGGGAACCATAGGGTGATGCGGAGCATCGCGGATCGTTATTAACGGTGTTAGTAACGTTGTTAGTAACGTGTTTGTCTTCAGTGGACGTTGCGTTGCTGTTAGTTTGTTGGGTGGTGCTGACGCTTGCTTGCGCCAACCCACTAACTAACGCTTGCTTCCATCACACTTCATCGGAAGAACGGAGTGAAGTGGAGTCAACAGCGCTGAACTGAACGCGCGCAGCGCGCTACCGCTGCTTATATTCACACTTGAAGGAGAGGAGACTAGAGGAGGAGAGTTGCGCATGCGCGCGCGGTGTGATAGAAGCGAACGCACGCGAAGTGCACGCAGCTGGTAGAGAGAGAGAGCGGAGAGAGTAACGCGCAGCTGTTGGAGAGAGGGAAGGAGGAGAGTTGCGCATGCGTAGTGTGAGTGCGGACTACGACGCCGCGGGACATAGACCCGAGCAGAGATGCTCCGCATCTAAAAGGGAAAATTGTGTTAGAGTGGCCGGTCCTCCGGCGAAAAGTAAATCCGGTTGCTGGAGCTCTTTTACTATACAAGGTTGTACTGCTGTAGACCTTTAGCGACAATAAGTGAAAGTCTGGAATAATAAATAAAAACATACTCTCCTAACGCAATACACGCAGTGGTTCAGGGTAGTTCTGCTGGCTGACTCCACTGCTAATGAAGTAACGGAACAAATATACGCTAGTTGATCCTGAATAAAACAACAGAGTGCTATAGGCTGATTTTGGAGTAGCTATAAATATTCTAAGAACGCGAACCACTTCACAACGGCAGCCACGAGCGAGAGTTCGATGTTCGGTACAGCCCGCCGGTACAGCCCAAAGATGGAGAGCGGCAACCTTCCGGTTTGTCGTCTGCTACTGGAATCGGGCGCGTGCCCTCTCTCTCGTTTTACCCCGCCGAACCTATTGAACTTCCCGGATGTGTGGAGAGGGCGCTGCGGTCGAACGAATGGCGCCGCCCTGAGAGCGCTAAATAGAATACCTGACATGCTATGGTAATAGTGAAGTGACGTAATAGGATAAGAGGAAACGAAAACGAAAGGTATATGTTATGGCGGCTGCCATGAACAGTTGCCGAGAGATGCGAAATTTCGTGCAGTCAGCAAACACATAAAAAAAGGAGGTCACTGAATTGCCGAGATGTATCATGCGGACGCTACAAGCCATCAGAATCAATCCAGCACTTAGGGGATGATGTGACTGTCTGCTTTTGGCCTTCAGATTCCCGTAGCCCTAGGTTACGTGATGTTGGATATGGCTGTTATAGTTACTTTGGAATTGTTTGCGGCATCAGCCGCGGTCATATAGACTCATGAAAGTGAAAGCCGGGCGCGCGGCAGCGCTAACAAGGCATTGCGCGTTGCCATGGCATCACTATGTTCTACACCTGCATCGACTCAAATCTATTATCTTAACCAGGGATCTCAAACACGCGGCCCGCGGCTCTCTGCAGGACACGGCCTGCAAGCATCCCGTGGCTTCGAGCCCCCGTGCTTCGAGCACGCCCCATAAATAATAGTTTCATGTCGTCAATTCCTTTCCGCTGGGAATTGGGCTCGTCTGATATAACTAGGGTTCCGCGTTTTCGGTTTCTATTTTTTCAAATTCGGCGCACTTTTTTCGGTGTTTATTTTAAAATTTAATTTTCGGTTTTTTCGGCGTATATTTATGCCACAAAGTTTATCGGCTTCTTTCGGTTAATATAAAACAAACACCAACGGACACCGGATCAGATGATCCTTGTAGCTCTGATATTTGTGATCACTCATAGAATAACGGCACAGATAAAGTGAAAAAGAAATGGACACTTTATTTGGCTAATGTGTGCAACTGTAAAAAGAACAAGAAAAACACGCACACAGCAGTACAGACAAATCAGTATGACGCCTATGCCCAAAACATGGAAGTTCACCTTCTGTACATGAGGATTGCGTAATCTTATTATAGTACACACACATGTACTTTCCCAGGTTCTCCTCGTTAATCCGCACTCTTTCTTTCCTGTTAATATAACCCTGAGCTTCGAGAATGCCCTCTCAACGCTAACACTGGACACTGGCAGGCTGAGGAGATGAAGCGCTGCCTGAGCCAAAATCGGCCAATCAACCAATTGTGACTGCCAAAAGAGACACGGTGCGATGTTTTGAAGCACAACACAACATGCAGAGCTTGCATCAAGTCAGTCTTACAACGAGTTTGAAAACACGCTCGTAATTGGCGAAGTCATGGGGCATTTCGGACTTCACGTTCCGATCGATGATGCGCACATTAAACCAAAGCGTTGTGATGGAACCCGTGTATCCCATACATTCGGACACGTTTCGATAGACACTGTCGTTCCACTTTTTCGCCACGGCTCTACGGTACGACTGGAAGGTCAAAGTGACCTTTTCCGGTTAAAACTGAATTTTAGGAATGGATTCGACATACTTTATCGGTTTTTATCGGTTTAAATCGAAAACGACGAACCTAAAAACTGACCTTTTTTCGGTTAAAATCGAATTTCTGAAAATGGATTCGGCGTGCTTTGATCGGTTTTTATCGGTTTAAAACCGAAAACTCCGAACACTACATATAACGTATCGATGGATGAAGAGCGTGTTGGTGCGGGTCAGGATTAAAGAAATAATAAATATATAAGACAAGAACGACACAACCAGATTTTTCAACTAGCAACAGACATATAGGAATTTCAAAGGCGAGCAACTGATAGAACTTGTTCACACATTTTGCAATATTCTGTTTTCGTCTGAACTGAGAATTGCTTTCTCACGTAAATAAACCGCAACGCCAATATGCCCCTACTAGACTATGAGCGCAAGCTTTGCTTAAAGAGGCACCTCAGCTGCGTGAACTTTCGCTCAGCAGGAACAACTGCCAAAGGTAAAGATATCAGCTTGGGCTTCTGGCCGTCAGAAAATACATTAACTTACAAGTAATATCTTATAATTATGCTATACAAATTATCAAAAAAGCAAAAACTGTAGTATAAGTTTGTTGACTGGTGACCCTTGTGGTAGCGCTGCAGGTCAACGATAGTGTGATTGCTCTTGTTCTATTTAAAACTGCCAGCACGTTGACGTTTTAAATCTGATTATAATATCAGGTGTGGGCCCCTCCATAGTAGACGTATATGCATGTCAAGGTTAAAGATGCCGCTGGAAAAACGGTGAGCTTACAAAAAGCAGAGAGCTCTAGAAAATCTCGGGAGTGTAGCTGGGAGAGTCGGCTGCTTTGCAACGTGAAACAGCACTGTTTTTGTTTTGTCCTGAAACAACAACACATTGCCCCCTCCCCTTCTCCTTGACCCCCGACTTCTCGGGGGTGGGCTATCTAGCCCCACATTCGAATGAATTTGAGACCCCTGCTCTAGAGGTCAATGAAATCTCGCCGTTCTCCAGCAAAGCCGTCGGGCAAAGCCGATCTCGGCCGCATCGGTGTCAGCAAAACGGCTCGTGCCGCACGCCGTTTTCTTGACACCACTTTTTGTGGCTATGAAACCAATGCCTAGTCCCTATGTTAAGAGGCTATGGCCAAAGCTTTTGGCGTCCGTGCACTCGCCCAGCGTGAGCGGGGCTCAAATCTGTACACGTGCACTCCTTGTTCTTCTGAAATGACATAGAAAGCAAGCTGGGGAGCTTGGGTAGCTCTGCTCGGATAGCTATGTTGTCCCGTCCCCTGTCTTTACGTATAAAACTCTTTCTAAAGTTACATCATTACCAACGCGCTCACTAACTCGCTGTCGTGGCTCGCTGCGTCGGTTTTGAAAGTGAAAGGGAGGCGCGCGGCGTTGAGGCATAGGGCGTTGTCACAGCATCACTACGTCATACATGCATCGTCTCATCAGGTCTGTTCGATTCGGCCAGAAAGTTCTGAATTAGTTTTCTGTCCGAGTTCAGACGAGTGTAGGAGTCGTGCAGCGGCTGCGCAGAACCAGTGCAGCCGCCGCGCTAGGACTGGCGCTGTAATCGGCTTTCCGAGCGGAAGCGCAGGGTGTCGTCTGCATCTGTTGGCTCTTGTTTCTCCACGCCACGTTGTATGCTACATTATTAGTCGCGGTTTGATGAGACCATTCGTGTTTCCTTAGTTTTAAAGTGTAATAAGGAATCTTTCTGTGAATATTTTTATTTGAGTGTACTAAAACGTTTTCTGCACGAAATGTTTCTGTCTGCATTTTTAACGGCCCTTCGGTTCCTGTCGTTTCCATAAGCGTTCTTGTCCTTCACATTCATTTAGAATTGTAGATTCACTCCAAGTCTCTCGAGTTTCGCATTTAAACGATAGGTTCGCGGCATCAGGATGATTTCGCGTCGGGAGTCACTGGCGGCAGCGCGCGGTCGGTAGTGGTCACCATGATAACGAAGGCCTGACGATAACGTTTTGGCCAAGACAGTTATCGACCGTAACTTGGTGTCAAGCTGAAGCGTTTATTCTCATTCTCAAGAAAGACCTGCGTGGAACTACCAAGCCAATGCCGATTCTCGGTGTTTTTTCCCAGGCCCGTTAGTGGCGTCCACATATCAGCGGACAAAGCATGCAGTATTATGCTCAGCCAGGGGCATGAGAGGGCTAATGTACTAAATCCCACGCCTCTGCAATGTATCGGAGTCGTCAGTACGCATCTAAGAGCAACTGAAGGCGGGGACTATCAAAAGTGCGATACCTTTCCCGTGACTGTAAGGAAGAATATCAACACTGTGGATCCCCACATAGCATCAAAAAGAAACAATTTACGTGAGCCAATATTTCAACACTTACCACAGGGAGCCAAACCTACGCGAGCAGGTGCCTAAAACGCTTTCAGAATATCATAATCAAGCAAATTCCTACCCTCGGTTATGATCTCAATTCCGCGTCCACCGCGGGTACGTTATTATCATAAATGAGAGGAAATGCAACCTCCGTATCGGCGTTATTGTTAAACATCGCAGACATTTCAGCAAGAGCTGCGAAAAATGGCACCGCGAGCAGAGAAGAACGAGGAGTGTCGTCTGCTATCGCCGTCTGCTCTTGTCGTCTGCTTCTGCACGGACGCTGACCTGACTCCGGAGCCGGTGCAAGATTTTGAGGAACTGGGTCTGAACTCGTTCAGAACTAGGACGAATCGAACCCGCCAGTGCAGCGGCCGTGCAACTTCCGGTTGAATCGAATGCACCAGTTCCTGCACTGCTGAACTAGTTCAGCCAGTTCAGGCGAATCGAACAGACCTATCGTCTTTAACCACAGCCTCCTCCATACTCACAAAGCCTGGCAGTTCGACGACGGATCCATAGAGTGCCCGGTCGCAGATTTGGAGCGCGAGGATCTGGTAGCACAGAGCATTTCTCGGGGTATAGCCTGTGGCCAGCGCACAGCATTTGCAGCGGCGAGTACCCGAAACATGGTTTTCACACCCGACGAGAAAAGAAACGGTCGCGTGAGAAATGCTAGGAGCACGAGCGGAGATTCCATCGCTCGGGAGAATTGTGTTTCGGCGTCTCGTCGCAGTGGGGCGCCCGTCACGTGGCTCTCCTCTCATCCGTTGTCTGCCGCTCTACCTTTTTGATTTCGGCGGCCACTTCTTGTGGCGATCTGCCACGCTTTGTTAGTATCAAGGAGGTTATAAGTACTAAGAGGGGGTACGTTGCAATATTGGTGAAGCCTAGTCATAAAAAGTTTAAACGATATTGTGCTCAACGTGACCGTAGATCTCTCTGGCGATTGGTGCGCGTGACATGTCACGTGCGAGATGATGGTTGATTCTAGAAGGATTCCTTGCAGGCTTGCGCGCGCTCCGTCCGGTAGGTTTTATGAGATCGAAGGCTAGACGAAGGCTAGCTGCGGTCACGTGATGTGGTCATGTTGGGCTGATAAGTGAGGAGAGTAAGGAGGAAAATGAGAAAGAGGCGAGGCGTCAAGGGAGCATGGCTTGTGGAGGCTACGCGGCTGACGTCATGCCCCCTCCTACCCTTCTATCCTTCTTGGTCAGTATAGAGGAGGCTATGCTCGCACAGCCATCACGTCGGTGTGGCGAGCCCGGCTTCAGGTTTCGATTAAAAATATCTTGATTGAACCGAAAGATTACGGCGTACGTTCAAAGAGCCTAAAACGGCTGCACTTAGGCTGCCCTCTTTTCAACGTCCCGACGATGGATTCGCTGGTCGAGCTTAGAATCTTGTACTGACGATGCAGATGCATAGAAGGGTAATGATGGGAAGAAGAAGATAACGTCCTTGCTTGGCTTAAGGCGGCGGTCCCACGGCCCCAACTATAATACCGGTGGCAGCTCTGCTAACGCTCCTGCTTGCTGTGCAAATGTCGCGTCTGTGCGCGTGTTACGTATTTCGTTCTTTTTGCAAATAAATAGCCAATTCATCATCACTCTTTTAGTGCAAAATTGATACGCATTGTTCAAAACTTAACGCACAATAAGAAAACAAAAAGTGCAAGTTTTGATATTTTCAAAGACATACCGCTGTGCATTCCAAGTTTCTAGACTTGCAATGCATCCAAGACGCGTTCTTATTTTTTATTGAATAGAAGAAGGACTCGTCTAGTTTCCGTGCATACGTGTTTTTGTTAATTAGCACGCTCACATGTTTTTAATATTATTGAAAAAGAGGGCTTTTTTATTGATTTTGAAGTCTCGTAACTCAGTTTCAAATCATAACCGCAGCAACGACATTTAAGGGCATGCTTGTGGTAAACATAGGAACTCAGAATACAAAAATATTAGAAGTGCAACGCCAGCCGTTTTCCTTGTAAACACAACTTGATTATGGTAAAATTCTAAGAATTCCCTTAACGCGTTCTTGGTTTCTCAGACAGCGTTCTGGCATCTTACCTAATTTTTTTTAATTGTATGCTAGAGGAACTGAGCTGGTTCACTAGAAGCGTGATTTTTTCGTATTCATATTCAGATTTGTTTAAAATATGTTCAAATCATGGGACTATTTTGAACCTCGACTCTGTACGCAAGAAACGGGTTTCAAAAAGAGGGCAGCTATTAAGCAACGATTCTTTAATTAGTGCTTTTCCTCCTTCTAATTAAAATCACTTTCGATGATTGTAATTTTTAAAAGCATACTAATTGTCCTAAATAATAAAAAGAACCATGTTGTAGCAGACGGACGCGCCACTTGCGCCATCTTTTGAAAGGTGGCTGAAATTCGAGGTTCAGAAGTTCAGGAAAAGTGGCGCTGGGGGGATTCTGTCCCTGATGCAGAGGATTTTTTTCTCAAATATTTCCTCGCGCTACTTCCTCGTTCTTGCAATGAGTAAATAATCTTGCAAGAAAAGAAGAAAAAAACAAGGGTCACGAGCAAGTTCTCGAAACATCTAGTGCCTATAAATAAGCTATTCAATGCTCCCTGCCATGTTCCGACACCACGAAAGGTGCGAATATTGAGCTCCATATGATGGGGACGACAAAGGGAATTTCTTTTCCTTCACTCCAAGATTTTTACCCGACATTTTTCTTTTTAAGGTTCCAGCTTTCCAACCGCTCTGGTTTTGTTTCGTTCGCCATCGTGCAGGAATTTAAGATTTTCAGTTTTAACGTTACTCTACTTGTAGAAAACTTACGGAGAGGTGTAAACCGCAGTGACTGGTCCTCATGGTAAGGCAACAAACAGCCAGTCATCGTGGTTCAAATCTGAGGCTCAGGAAAGGGTCTAATAAACCCCCTTCCATGCAGTGCCCTATCAAAAGCGTTGCACATGTGCGAAACCCTCACTACGGTCGTCTTTCTTTGGATTAATTTTTATTTCATTTTTTCAAATAAGAACAATGTCAGACGATCAACTTTCATGGTGTTGGTTTAATAATGCAACGACTCCAGGCTTCCACTTTGCGTTTACACCAACCACGACTCTTGTCCTTTGCAACTAATTATAAGTAGCCAGGTCAAGCCTGGTTCAGACAGTTGCGTTGGACTGCGTTTGACTGCGTTGCGGCGGCGAGAAACCAGGATATCCCTGCTGCTTATATCGCGTGCCAAGATGATTCCTTGAATTGGATTCCACGCTTCATACAACAGCACAGATGTGCCGGTGACTCGCTTTCGGTTCTCGACGCAACGCAGTCAAACGCACTCAAACGCAAGTGTCTGAACCGGCCTTCAGACTTGCTAGAAACGGGGTCTCAGCTGAGACTTTGGGAAGAAGCAATGCGAAAACCAGCGCTCGAGCTGAGCGGGACTCAAGCCGCGTCTCAAACAGTCGTGCGCCCAACCTTTTGCAGTGCTTTCTTTCACTCAGTCTCAGCTGAGACGCTGTTCTAGCAAGCCGGTCCAGGATCAAAACTCGTGAAGTTTCCTCGCGCTTCTCTTTCGTTTTTCTGAGTGCCCGCAATGAGTATTGCGAATAAAATCAAGATGCTCAGTGCTGCCCTGCCATGTTCTTCCATGACCGGCTAGAGAGCGGTTTCCTTGTGGCCTTCACTCTCGCCGAGGAGCAATGGAACTTCTTTAGCCGCGTAGGGGTGCGACCACGCAACCATGCCCAACGCCGCCTGAGCCATCCTGAACAACTGTTCCCCGACCAATGCGATTGAAAATGTGTGCAATTATACTTGCTTGAAATAACTGTAGTGAGCAGATTGAAATAAGTTTCGGCTTACAATATTTAAATTCTTGTCTATACAAACTTGTTTCTTAAGGAGACGAAGAGAAAGACGTGTTCCGCATAAGTCCCTGAAGGCAGCTTGCCTCACGACCTGTAGGTCCAATTACTCTAGAAACTTATCCAACTCAACCCCCGAGCAAAGAGGACAACACGGTGAGGAGGACGTGCCTCTCAGATGGAATTAAAGCACTGTAGGAGCGGTAGGGTTACAGCGACCCCTCCAAGCTGCCGCCGCAGGGAGCAACTACCCCGGTGCAATGGCCGTAAGAGATCATGCCTGTTCACTCTAGCCGGTGTTACCTACTTCTGTCTCTCTCAGGGTGAGACATCCATTGTTGCTCTGAATGTGCCAGCGCGTGACGCTCTCGCGCACTCGGTGCGTGATTTGGGCGATAAAATGGCGTCTATGCTCTAGCCAAAGCTACGGGCTCGAGCTGAGTGACACCGGATTGCGCGCACTTCAAAATGCATAAAAAAACGATTGGCGGAAAAATGGCTGAGTTGTCACCACTTCATATGGTCTTGGGTTCAGGCACGTAGCCAGATTTTGTTTTCGGGGGTGGAAGGGGGGGGGGGGGGGGGGCGGCCGCCCATGACAAAATGCTGTATGAGGTGGAGGGGGGAGAGGAGGTCTCAGCAAAATGGAAGATTTCGGGAAAGGCCGGCCCATGCCCCCCCCCCCCTGGCTACGTGCCTGCTTCGTTTCGTGTCATTTGAAAGAGAGACGGTCTACGGTGTTTTTCCATTT